>CAKNYM010040559.1:70968-84672 GCA_932195095.1 Andricus curvator
TAAATGACAGAAATTTTTCATACATTTCCGGAAATTTATGGAAATTTTTAAAAATGAATTTTGGGTAAGTTACCATATTTACCTGTAAAATTGCCATGAATGACCGAAATTTTTCATAAATTTCCAGAAATTTATGGAAATTTTTTTTAATGAATTTTGGATAATCTATGGTAAGTTACGAGATTTACCTGTAAAATTCCGATCATTCACGGAAAATTTTCATAAATTTCCGGAAATTTATGGAAATTAAGAAAAAATTAATTTGGGGTAATTTATGGTAAGTTACCATATTTACCTTAAAATTACCATGAATGACCGAAAATTTCCATACATTTCCGCAATTTTATAGATATGTTTAAATAGAATTTTGGGCAGTTTATGGTAAGTTACCATAAATCACCTCTAAAATTACTACAAGTTAGGTTAACATTAATTTCATGCTTCATTATACAAAATCTAATATGGACTGAAAACATGACTGTATCTCGAGAAATGTCCGAAATCATCCATTTGTTATAAAAAATATCGTATGCGCCAAGGGGGAGAGGCACTTTTTCTCCCCCTAGGCGCATAATATACTCATGAAAATTATAAAATTATTCCATGAAAATCTTAAAAACTCAAATCCACATTGTGTTAAAGTGATTTTTTCAAAATATAATTTTTTGTTACAATAATTCAAAAATATATAGGTATATTTTAAATATTAGTTACAGTTTAGTTGCAATTTTAATGTAGCAATAATTTTCTTCAACCTTTTAGCATTGATATTTCTTGCAACCATCATCATTTAATGACAAAAAAAAATATTCTTTTTTTTATTTTATCGAATTTTTCAGCAAAAAATGTCTTTTTTACTGTGATATCGCGATCTTCAATCTCGAGAATAAATTTTTATTGTTGCAAAAAATTAAAAAATCTTTTTTAATTGCTATCCAAAGACGACTTTGAAAACCCATGAAATTTTAATCTCAAAATTCTCATTCGATTTTCTCGCAATTAGCTAAATTTTTTACATCAAACTTTATTTACCCGTATTTAGAAACTTAACATCTCGGAAGAGCGATTTTATTTTATTTTTAAACTGAAGATTTAATTTTTCATCGCAATCCGCAGCCGAGTCTACTACAGTTTGTGGTCAGTGTCGCTATGAAATTATCAAATTCCACATCAGTTTCCTCGAACCTGGATAACTTTTTTTTATCAAACTTTTTTAGACTTAACTAAGCAAAAATTCGTCTCGGGAGTGGACATTTGTTTCATCTTTAAATAGTGATTTCGATTTTACAGAATGTTTTTTCCCTCTTTTGAAAAATTCCGATTTTGTTGTTTATCTAGTTCTGTATTGCCACCCTTCGATTTTCGACCAAAAGAGATGAATTTTCTACAAAACGGTTGAATTTACAAGCTAAAAAGTCGAATGTTTTAGAAAACTGATGACCGTTAAACCCAAAAAGATTAATTTTCGTAAAAAAATATTATTTTTTAACAATATAATTGCATTTTCAACAAACAAAAACAAATTAATGCTGGTCAGTTGGAAATAGTTGAACTTTTAAGCAAAAGAAACGAATTTTTAATCAAAAAGTCGAATCTTCAAGCCAAAAAAAAAACAAATAACCTTTTATTTAAAACCAAAAAACGGTTGAATTACAAAAAAGGCGAATTTTGAATGATAAATTAATGTCCAACAAAGAAAGAATTAATTATAATTAATTCTAATTAATTATTATTATTATTCTAATAATTATAATTAATTCAAACAGTTGCATTTACAACGAAATTGTCGAACTTTCAAACAAAAGGGACGAATTTCCAAACAAATAGTGGAATTCTCAAGCCAAAAAGACGAATTTTTTAAAAAAGAGTTAATTTTTCAATCCAACAGGACGAATTTTGTATCGAAAAAGACAAATCAGTAAATTTTCAACAAAATAGTTAAATTTTCAACTGAAATGATCAAATCTCAACAAAAAATATAATAGTTGATATTCAAACCAAAAAATATTTTCATTTTAAATAAAAAACAGTTAAGTGCTACCAAAGAGACGATTTCTTTTCACAAAATAGTTGAATCCTCTACCAAAACAGATTTTTTTTCAACAAAACATGTGTATTTTTAACCAAAAAAATTAACTTTCTACCAAAAGATGAATTTTTAAATCAAAAATACGAATTGTCAACAAAATAATTGAATTTTTACCCAAGAAAGATTTTTCAGCCCGGAAAGAAAAAACATTTCAACAACATTGTGGAATTTTCAAACTAAAGACGAATTTTCAATGAAAGTGTTCGATTTCAAACCAGAAATTTTTTTCTGACAAGAGAGAATAAAAATTTAAAATAAATTGTTGAATTTGCAAACCAAAAAGACAAATTCTCTAGAAAACAGTTGAATATTCAACCCGAAAATATGAATTTTCTATAAACAAATAAATTTTCACATAAATAGTTGATTTTCCTACGAAAATAATACAATTTTCAACCCAAAAAGCTGAATTTTTAACAAAATAGTTAAATCTTCAACCAATAAAATTAATGTTCAACAAAGCCGTTTAACTTGCAAACAAGTAGTCCATTTTCAACCAAAACTAGAATAGTTAAATCTGAAGTTAAAAAAAAATTATTTTCAACCAAAAAAATGAATTTCCAAGAAAATAGTTCAATCTTTATCAAATAAAATGAATTTTTAAGAAAGTAGCTGAACTTTTAACCAAGTAGTTGAATTTCCATCTTAAAAAAATGAATTCTGAATGAAAAATTTTATTGTCGAATTTTCAAATAAAAACGATGAATTTTCAGCCAAGAATTGATTAACTAAATTTTCAGTTAAGAAAATGAATTTTCAACTGAAAAAAAAAACAAATTTTCAACAAAATAATTGAATCTTCAACCAATAAAATTAATGTTTAACAAAGCAGTTCAACCTTCAAACAAGTAGTTGAATTGTCAACGAAAAAAGATGAGTTCTCAATACAAAATTTAATAGTTGAATTTTGCAACTAAAAACTATTTATTTTCAACCAAAAATAGAATAGTTAAATCTTGAGTTTAAAAAACTGATTTTCATCAAAAAAAATCTCAACAAAAAAGTTCTATCTTTAACTATAAAAATGAATTTTCAACAAAAAAGTAAAATCTTAAAGTAATGAAATGAATGTTTAACACTTCAACCAAGAAGTCGAATTTTTAAACAAAAAAGATGAATTCTTAATGAAAAATTTAATGGTTGAATTTTGCAACTAAAAATTGTCTATTTTCAACCAAAAATAGAACAGTTAAATCTTCAGTTTAAAATAATTAATTTTCAAACAAAAAAAAAGTCAACAAAAAAGTTCAATCTTTGACTATAAACATGAATTTTGAAGTGAGTAGCTAAACTTTCAACCAAGTAGTTGAATTTTCACCTAAAAAAGATGAACACTCAAAAAAAATTTTATAGTTGAATTTTTAATTAAGAACGATGAATTTTCGGCCAAGAATGGATTAATCAAATTTTCAATTAAAATTATTAATTGTCAACTCAGAAAACAAATTTTCAACAAAAATCTTAAATCTTCTACCAATTAAATTAATCTTTAACAAAGCAGTTGATCTTTCAAACAAGTAGTTGAATTTTCAACCAAAAAAGGTGTCTTCTCAATGAAAAATTTAATAGTTGAATTTTCAACTAAAAACGAACCATTTTGAACCAAAAATAAAAAAGTTGAATCTTCAGTATAAAAAATTAATTTTCAACAAAAAAAAATTCAAAAAATAGTTGAATCTTTGACCAATAAAATAAATTTTCAAGAAAGTAGCTCAACTTGCTCAACTTTCAACCAAGCAGTTGAATTTTCACCTAAATTAGATGAATTCTCAATGGAGAATTTTATATTTGATTTTCCGATTAAAACCGATGAATTTTCAACCAAGAATGGACTAATTAAATTTTCAGTTAAAAAATCAATTTTCTACTAAAAAAACGAATTTTCAACAAAAAAGTTAAATCTTCAACCAAATAGTAGCATTTTTTACCAACAGAGATGAGTCCTGAACGAAAAATATCATAGTAGTTTTTTCAATTAAAATTAATGAACTTTCAACCAAAAAAAGTTCGATTTTCCCTCCCCCTCTCATACTTTGCCACCCCTACATTCCAATACTTCCCCAACCCAACTTGTTCCCAATTGACTTCCCCTCTCGTCACTTCTCCCACATTTCCCCTTGATTCCTCTAGCCCCCGCATTTCCCCTCACTTCTCCTAGTTCCGCTCCACTCATTTCCCCTCATTTCCCACCACTTCTCCTACTTCGCTCACCCTCATTTCCCTCACAACCGCTACTTCCCCTCTCCCCATTTCCCCTCACTGTCGTTACTTCCACTCCCCTCATTTCCCTTACTCACCACCCTTAATTTCCCCTCACTTCCCCTCTCCTTATTTCCCCTACTCCTTCTTATTTCCCCTATTTCCGTTCTTCCATAAAACCCATAAAAACAAGAAAAAGGGAAAGCTTCTTGTATACAGAAGGCAAAAGAGGAATTCTTTTAAAAAGGGGAAAAGAGGAGAGAGACTGTGAAGTCTGTAATTGATTCGCCGGATGCAATAACCAGCCTGATGCTCGAAAACGCGTAAAAGTATTGTCCGATCTTCTCAAAGAAAGAAAATTTTCAAAATCAAAAAATCAATTTTTTGAAAATGTAGGATTCTAAAGAATAAGGAAATTAAAGTTTTTCCTCTTAGAATTTTTTTTGCCGAAAGTTTATTTTTAATAATAAAAACGAAATATTGAAAAAAAGTTTCTCCCTGATTTAATTGAGTTTTAAAACTCAAATCGTTCTAACTCGGCCAAATATTATTGAAATGAGTTTATATTTGTAGAACGTATTCAGAATACTCTAGCGATGCCTAGAAAATCATGACAAAGTTAACAATCGCTTATTGTTTAATAATATTTAATTGTAAAATGAGGTCAATCGATAATTGTGTTTTCTTGGTTTCGCCGGTAAAATGTATCTAGGTAACTTCGACTATTAAACCACTTCCAGTGAGTGATTTGTTCAGCAATGTTGAATGAAGTTTTTTGGAAAATCTCATATCTATTCGTTAAAAATTCACTGAGATATTTAGATTTGGAAAAAGTACTCGACGTCTGCCCGCGCAGACTGAACTTCGAGAACGCTGCCTGACAGAGCAGTCCTCGCGACGCGACGCATTAGTAGTACTTTTTCCAAATCTGAATATCTCAGTAAATTTTAAACGATTCGATATGAGATTTTCCAAAAAACTTCATTCAACAGTGCTGAACAAATCACTCACTGGAAGTTGTTTGAAAGTCGAAGTTACCTAGATACTTTTTACCAGCGAAACGAAGAAAACACAGTTATCGATTGACCTCATTTTACAATTAAATATTATTAAACAATAAGCGATTGTTGACTTTTTCATGATCCCATGCATCGCTGGAGTATTTTGAATACGTCCTACAAATATGAACTCATTTCAATAATATTTGGCCGAGTTGGAACGAGTTAAGTTTTAAAACATAATTAAATCAGGGAGAAACTTTTTTTCAATATTTCGTTTTTATTATTAAAAATAAACGTTTGGAAAAAAAATTCTGAAAGGAAAAAGTTTCACATCCTTATTATCTATAATTCTACGTTTTCAAAAAATTGATGTTTCGATTTTGAAAATTTTCTTTTCTTCATACCTCGGTCGAAAGTACGTACTTTCGTCCCTAATATCAGAGACGAAAGTTCAACATTTACTCTCTGTGGGAAGTACACGCGCGCCCTCTATAACGGCGGGAGGAAAGAATTTCTCATTAACATTTACTCCCTGTGGAAAGTACACGCGTGCCCTCTATAACGGCGGGAGGAAAGAATTTCTCATGTGTATTATACTAATTGTTAACCTCTGTCATTGCTGTTGTTACCTCTAACCTTAGAAGTAGCTGTTTTGTCGTCAATTCTAGTGAAATACAGACATCTTTAACAAAGTGGAATTAATTTATTTTAGAAAAATATTATTAAACTTGACTCTTCGAATGTATTGGATGCCTGCCCCCCACGACCAGCAGCACTCGCTTCGCTCGTGCCGCAAATGTCGGGGGCAGGCATCAATAACATGCTTATCAACATTTAAAGTCAAAAAAAGTAAAATTAATAACGTACTTTCGACCGGCTATGAAGAAAAATCGTATACACTACGCGGGCCGAAAATTCAACTTTCGGCCCGTGTAGTGTAATATACTATTCTTTGAGACAATCGGACAATACTTTTACGCGTTTTCGATCGTCGGGCTGGTTATTGCATCGGCGGGTTAATAAGATGCTTTACTTTTAAAAGATAATCACTAATTCTCATTTTTGAAGCATTTCCAAAAATCGCCATACGTCACAAATCGCCACAAAACCTGTTAAATCCCCCCCCCCCCCATGGTGTTACGTAGTTTTTGAAAACCCTAATTTACCAACTATAATTGATTAAAATTACATACTTCATTAGTTTGGACTGAAGTTAACAAAGCGAGGGAACTTCCCTTTCCACCAACAAGTTCTTCATTTTGACAAACCTCGTCTCGAAATGATACAACAAAATTTGTTGACACCTTCATTAAATTAGGTCTCAAAGAATTTGAAAATTCAGAGCTAGTTTGCTTTGAAAAGTTGCTCTTTTGAGGAGACCATATTACCACCAATGCTGTTCCTATAAAATCAAAACGATTTATTTTCCAGTAACAGAAAAAATATCGACGAAAAATAATTATAAAATATTTGCCTTAATGTTGCTTCCTCATAGAGGAGGGATTTGTAATGACCTAAATTTTCAAATCTAATTTTTTGACATATTTCGATACAATTCGATATCCAGGTCTGGTAGGATTTTTAGCTACATCGGTCATTTAGAAGTAGTTTTTTTTTAGTTTAAAGATATCAAAACAAAAATGTAACCTTGTTTACATGAGAACTTTTTTGATATTCAAAAAAAAGCAATACGATTTCTGGTGTATTTGTTCGCGTCTTCGAGATGCATCGATCGACCTATTGTTGAATCTTTTACGACTCACCAGTGCCGACTTATGAAGTTTAAAAAAAATCGTTTATTCTGTTTATATAAAAAATTTTTGAGATTCAAAACACAACAATGCGATATCTAGTCTATTTGTTGGCATCTTCGAGACGCATCGATTGACCTATTGTTGAACCGTTTATGACCCACCAGTACCGATATATAAAGTTTCAAAAAAATTTGTGTATTCTGTTTATATGAGGAGAACTTTGTTCATATCAGGAACACTACAGTACTGTATCTGACATGTTTGTTCGCGTCTTCGAGACTCGTCGAATGACCTATTGAAATATCTTTTTATGACCTCTTATGATCTAGCAATACCGATATATAATTTTGAAAAATATATTGTTTATCTTGTTCATATGAGGAAAACTTTTTAAATATTGGGAATACAATATTAATGTATATGATATATTTGTCCGCGTCTTCGAGACGCATCGATTGTCCAATTGATTCACGACCTACCATAACCTACCAATATCGTTTTCAAATTTTTTGACAAAATTATTTTTCTTGTTTATAAGAGGATTTTGTTATATTTTGGGAATATAACAGTACTGCATTTGATGCAATTTTTCGCGTCTTCGAGATGCGAACTCTACCGTATGGTAAAAAGTTGTTCATTTTGACAGATCATATCGATTGACTTTTTGATGGGCTCTATGATTTTCTGAAAAGGGAGCGTTCACATATTACGTAACATTAAAAAATTTATGAATTTTCTGGACCATCAACTTTGTATATCAAAATTTTTAAATAAATAATTTTACTTCATCTAAAAATTTATTTCTAAATGTTTCTAAACATTATTGATAGAAGAGAAAATTTAAATTGTAAATCATTGTTTAATAATGGGAAATAATTATGGTCTTAACATTTCGCTACCACACTATAATTTGTAAACTTTCTTACATTTTTAAAGAGATAAGAAAAATTAAATTATGGGCAAAACTTATGCTGAAGAATTCGAGAAGAAATTAGAAGCTTTTTAATAATTATGAAAGATTTGAGAAGATTAAATTTTTTTCAAGATCCCGGGAAAAATTTTAAATAGTTTATGTTTTATTAAGAAAATAATAATTTTAAGTTTCAAAGATTTCAAAATGTGTGGAAAAAGAATATGGAAGACTTTGAGACCATTTTTTTAATTTTTCAGGATTTATAATATTCTTAGGTAAACTGAATTTTGCAGGGTGTCAAGAGAATGAAAAAAATGTTCTTAAGATTCATGGGAAAATTTTAAATGATTGTTTTGTAATGAATCCTAAGAGAAAATTGAAAAAGATTACAAAACATTTTTAATTATTTCCTAAAATGTTTAAAAAGAGTGTGAAAGATTTTAAAGCAAAATTTCGCAATTTTGCCATATATTGTATAATTCTAGAAAAAAATTGACTAAGATTAAGAGATATTCAGAAGTTTTGAAACGATTCACAAATAATTGAAACTTGTAAAGATTTTTTAAGAATTTTGTAAGATTTCTTGAAAATGAACAAACAAATTGTAGGTTCATAGGAAAAATAAAAATGTTTTATTTCGAAAAATTTATTTGAAGAAATCATTTAGAAAGATTTCAAAAATTCAGGAAAAATTTGAATAATTTTTAAAGATTAGGAGGTTCGGAAGGTCTGACAAGGTTTAAAAATATAATTTTCTTAATATTCATGTGAAAACTTTCAGAGAACATTAAAAAAAGTTTTCAAACATATCATTGATTTCCTAAAATTTCGAAAAAGAGTGTAGAAGATTTTAAAGCAAAATTTTTCAATTTGGTAAGATTTAAAAAATCGAGTGAATTCATGCAATATTTAGTAGAATTGAAGAGATTCAAAAAGAATTTTGCACTCCAGAAGATTTTTTAGAAATGTAGATTTTTAAAGATTTCAAAAATAAATTTTAAAAGAATTTCGAAAGGTTTCAAGAACATAAACAATTTTTTTTTTTAATTCCTGGGAAAATTTAGAAGATTATAAGGCAATTTTTTTACATTTTGAATGATTTTTCAAAATCTTGAGAAAAATTCGAGTCAGTTAAAAATATTTTGAGGAATTTAAGACGTTTTAAATAGATTAGAAATATTTGAAAACTTGGAAACATTACCGAAAATTTATCAAATATTTTTGGATTTGTTTAGGACTAGTCATAAATATCTTTTAGAAAGACTCGAATTTTTCCTATTTTTTGTAAAATCCTATAAAATGAAAAAAATTCTTAAAAATTTTCTAGATTCTTTTTTGACACATCTGAAATATTCAAAAATCTTTTTATAATTTTCTCAAGAATCTCATAAAAATTATATTTATATAAATTTAAAAACAAAATGATAATACTTATTTTCTTGTTCTCAATTCTCAGAATTTAATTTCAACTCGAATTTAAGTGTTCAAAAAATTTTAACAAATAAATAGTTATTTGAAATTTGTAGAAGAAATTTGTAACATTATTTTGTATTCTTTATGGTATTGAAAAAAACTTTTAAATTGATGAATTTCAATTAGTACTTAAATTAGGTAAATTCAATATTTGTATGACTAAAAAGAGTATTGAAAAAATATTCAGTGTTACATAAAAATATTGTTTTATTTATTTCTGGATAATACTTCATCTTAAAAAAAAACTTTTTTTTATTTAGAAAATGTCTATTATGTTTTTGAAGATAATACAAAAAATTTTAGGTAACGGTGGTGGGGAGAGGGGGGATAAAAAAAATGTTACGGTCTGTTACATTGGGTGGGGGAGAGGGGGGGGGGTAAGAAGGTCGAAAATAATGTTACGTAATATGTGAATACTCCCAAATAATATTTTCGGTAAAACAGAAACAACAGAAAAATTTTGAATGTGTTTTGTTTTTTTTTTTGTTCGAAAAAAACCTCCCTCTATATGAGGAAGCAAAATTTTCATAAAATGAGCGCAAATAAATACATCCATAGTAAACCAGAACCCCGGTTTTGTAATTCCTAGAACTGCTGGCCCCCGCAGTTTCTCAGGGGGCAGGGCGAGAGACGGTTTCGACTCTCACCTCGGAAGGGCCGCCGTGCGCAAGTACTCAGTCGAGTATATTGCGCAATATTATGCAATCCAAGTGGAAACGGTTCAGGCGGTCCTGACTGTTTACGTTTCGATTCCTCTGATTTAATAAGAACTAAATCGGGGTCCGAGTGTACTTTGCAGCGGTGCTTACCTTCATTCTTATTTTCTTGCAGCTTAACTTCGTAAGTCAAATACTGTTCATCCAAACTTTCACCCTGATGCAAAATTCGCCTTGAATTTTTTTGAAATTTTGCAGAGAATTCAAATCTATTTTCTCCAGCTAAAATAAAAGTTATTTGTGCAAAATATGAATGTTGTAAAAAACACTTTTATAAAATTAAGAAATGAACCTTTGAATTGAATGATTTCCGAATTTCCTTCCTCTGGATTAACAAAAACTTCAGCGTTAAAATTTAACGAATTCACTGCATGTATAGAGCCGTCGACCATTTTCAAATGTCCAAATTTTACTCTAAAATAAAAGGTTACTATGTACCCAGTCTTTAGAATATAAAATTAAAAATAAATTTCATAAAACTTACATTTGTGAGCAATCTTTTAATTTAGCGATATTCAAGTAAAATGTGAGTCCTTTAATCGATCCAAAAAGGCAAATTATCCTTTCGAAATTTGAAATCATTTCACTTCCCCATTTTCTTTGACGTAAGCCTCTCAAATAAAATTCTTTGGTGGACGAATCCTCAAAAATAAGTTGACCAATAAGAGATCCCCATTGATCAAATCCACTTGGCTCTACAGATTTTCTGAAATAAAATGGTTTAATCTGAAGAAATTTAAAAAAAAAGAAAAATTCCAAAAATTAATAATTTAAAAATGCAACTCACAGTTTACCCAACCAATTAGTTGATAATCCCTTGTTTAAATCATTTCTCCAAAAATCGGTATTTATCAAAGGCGCCGAATTCGCAATGAATCTAAAAAAAATCAATTTAGAAGAGAAATTTTTTTTAAATATCATATAATTTAAAAAAAATGTTGCTCTTACATGAAATTAAAACGAACATGTTCAATTTTTTCCATACCGTCCGAAATTTTTTGTCTAATTCCATTTCTGAGCAAACCATTAAATGTGATACGAAATCGTTTCAATGGTTCTAATACTGAAATTTTTAAGCCACCAATGGACCAACTTTGTTTGTCAAATTTGAAAGTTTTTGTGCTTGGATGATCTATCAATAAAATAGGATACTTTAAAAAAGTTGATATATTTCTAATTGAATTTCTATACGAATAAAATTTTTTCCAGATCCTATTAATACCTGGAAGTTCGTAAGTTCTTCCATCAGAAAGATTTAAAACCAAGATCAGTTCCTTCTCATCGCCATTGCTGACAAGTTTGATAAAAAATGAATTTCCCTTTTGGTCAGTTCCATAAAATAAAGAACTGTCTAAAACCTTCAAAAAATCCAAAAGAAAAATATCAAAAAAGTAAAAAGGAGAAAAACAAATTTAAATTTGTAAATAATTAAAAGCATACATCTTTATCATTGAGGATTTTTTTCATTTCATCCTCATTTTTTGCATTATCAATTTTCGTCAGCTTATCGAATTTTTCCTCTCGAAGATATTCATAAATTCTCGTCCTTCTTCTGACACACCACCAGAATTTAATTTGCGAAAAACATTTCCTGAAACCTAATTTAAATAAATAGGGTAATTTTTTTAAGAAAAATGGAGAAATATTAAATATATTTATTGATGAAAGAAACAATCTTTTTTAAAAGAAATTTTATAGTTTTTAAATAATACTAAATCAGGTTTTTATGATTAGAAATTTTTTTTTAATTGAATATACTTAGGTTGTTGAAAATACATTCACGGCAATATCAAAAATTTAAAAAAAAAACATTTTAAAAATTCAATAATCAATTTTTATATTATTCAAATCGTTCTCATAATCAAGAATATTTCCTCTTCTAAAACTTCATTCATAATTAAATCGTGATAGTTATAAGTATGATTAAATATTTCTAAAGAAATCTGTATTATCATTAGAGAATAACAGAAATTTTTAACGATCGAATCCCAGCGGAGCGAAAGGTAAAGATCTTTTTTTCAGAAAAAAAAATTATTTAAAAAAAATTTTAATTCATAGATCCATCTAGTCTGAAAAGACGTTAAAAAATTCTGTTATTCTCTAATGATAATACAGATTTATTTAAAAATTTGATTTGTAACATCTAGCATCATAATTCGTATATTTTCTGAAATAAAGTTTCTTCTCTCGATCTCTCTAGTAGCTTAATGGGAAAAGCACCTGAACGGAAATCAGAAGTTCTGTGGTTCGAATCCCAGCGAAGAGAAAGGAGAAAATCTTTTTTTCAGAAAAAAATGAATTAAAGAAATTTTCAATTCATAGCTCCGTCTAGTCTGAAAAGACGTTAAAAATGTATGTTATTCTCTAATGATAATACAGATTTCTTTAAAAATTTGATTTGTAACATCTAGCATAATAATGCGTATATTTTCTGAAATAAAGTTTCTTCCCTCGATCTCTCTAGTAGCTTAATGAGAGCACCTGACCGGAAATCAAAAGTCCTGTTGTTCGAATCCGAGCGGGGCAAAAGGAGATCTTTTTACAGAAAAAAATTTTTTTTTTTAATTTTTTAATTCATAGCTCTATCTAGTCTGAAAAGATGTTGGAAGGCTCTGTTATTCTCTAATGATAATACAGATTTCTTTAGAAATTTGATTTGTAACATCTAGCATAATAATGCGTATATTTTCTGAAACAAAGTTTCTTCTCTCGATCTCTCTAGTAGCTTAATGGGAAAAGCAGCTGAACGGAAATCAGAAGTTCTGTGGTTCGAATCCCAGCGGAGTGAAAGGAGAAGATCTTTTTTTCAGAAAAAAAATTAATTGAAAAAACTTTTAATTCATAGCTCCATCTAGTCAGAAAAGACGTTAAAAATTTCTGTTATTCTCTAATGATAATACAGATTTCTTTAAAAATTTGATTTGTAACATCTAGCATAATAATTTCTATATTTTCTGAAATAAAGTTTCTTCCCTCGATCTCTCTAGTAGCTTAATGAGAGCACCTGACTGGAAATCAGAAGTTCTGTTGTTCGAATCCGAGCGGGGCGAAAGGAGATCTTTTTTCAGAAAAAAAAATTAAAATTTTTTTTTTTTAATTCATAGCTCTATCTAGTCTGAAAAGACGTTGGAAGTTTCTGTTATTCTCTAATGATAATACAGATTTCTTTAGAAATTTGATTTGTAACATCTAGCATAATAATGCGTATATTTTCTGAAATAAAGTTTCTTCTTTCGATCTCTCTATTAGCCTAATGGGAAAAGCACCTGACCAGAAATTAGATGTTCTGTGGTTCGAATCCCAGCGGAGCAAAAGGAGATCTTTTTTCAGAAAAAAAATTAATTAAAATATTTTTAATTCATAGATTCATCTAGTCTGAAAAGACGTTAAAAATTTCGGGTGGAGTTCCGAATAGCGTAAACCGCTGATTTTTTTTGAGGCTCCGTATACTTATGTATTTTGACGCGCTGATTACGAAAATGATAGTGAAAATGTGCGGAAATTTGATTTTCACGGTGAAACCATGAAAAAACCATAAAAATCATGGTTTTTTGCGATT
>CAKNYM010040560.1:0-10511 GCA_932195095.1 Andricus curvator
ATCTGACTATATTTATTCCTCAAAATTTCCTTGAAATCCCCCAGAATCTTCTTTTAACAATTTTGGAAATTTTCACATAATTTAAGTTGTTTTTGAAATTTTCGTAAATCTTCTAAACAGATGGAAAAGGGTTTTAAATTTTTTGTCAACTTTTTGAGAAATCTTTCAACAATTAAAAAAAAATTACGTTAAAACCTTCTAGATATTTTTTTAGAACTGAAATAATCTTTTGACATCTTTTTAAATATGTTTATAAAATTGATTTGAGAAAAAAATCATTGTATATTTTCCTAGGAATCTTAGAAAAATTTCAGTTGTCTTGAAAACGTTCAAAATTCTGAAAAAGCTTCTGCCTTTTTTTCGAAATCTTCAAAAATCTATATTTTGTTTTCAATTTCTTGAAATATTTTCCGATTTTTTTTTAAATCTGGCGGATTCTTTTTTGAGAATGAAAAAAATGTTTTTGGAAATTCTTTAAAAATTAAATTTTTTAAAATATATTTGGAATTATGCTAAGAATCTTAAAAGAAATTATTCTCTTGAATACTTTTAAAATTGATCCAAAAGTATGAATTTTTAAGAAAACGGGTAAATCATCAGCCAAACAGACAAGTTTTCTGCCAGAAAAGGCGAATTTGCACCAAAGATATAAATTTTTAATAAAATAGTTACATTTTCAACAAAAGAGATAAATTTTGAACTAAAATAATTGAGTTTTAACCAAAAAAATGAATTTTTGAACAAATAGAAGACTTTTTAACCAAACATAAAGGCATTACAAAAGAAGTATTTAAACATTGATATCTGTACTAAAAAAAATTTAATTTTTAATCAGAAAGAGTTGAATTCAACTAAAGAATAGGAATTTCCAACAAGATAGTTGAATTCTCAACCAAAACAGATTAATTTTCAACCAAAAACTTGTATTTTTAACCAAAAAAAATCAAAGTTTACCAAAAAAAAAACAGATATTTGATAACTTTTCGAAAATCTTTTGAAGTTTAAAAATATTTGAAATCTCTTCAAAACTTCTTAAATGCCTAAATATTTTTTTTAATTACTGCAATTATTCCTAAAATTTTTAAATCTCTTTGAACTCTGAAAAATTGTCTTAAAATCTTCCAAACAATTTGTTTATAATTCGAAGAATCTTTCGAATTGTTTAAAAATATTTTTAAATATTATTATTATATTAATTTTTCAAAATAAAAAATCAATATATTTTTGCTGAAAAACTTAATAAAATTTCAATTCTCTTGAAGACTTTCAAAATTCACAAAAAGCTTTTTATGAATTTGAATTTTGTTGGAATTTTTAAGTTTCGCATTATTATTAAATTAAATCAATCTTCACCCAGAATTTATTTTAAATTTAATTTTAATAAATTTAATTTAATTTTTTTTTAATATTTCAAAACTGAAAAAAATGCCTTTTTACAATATTTATATTTTTCACAATTTTTTTGATGTCGATACTGACAATAATGAAAAAAACATTAACAATAATTTTTTTTTTCATTAATAATTTTGTTGAAAAAATTGAAAATGATTCAGATTTTAATTTCAAAAATGTATGTAGTTCAAGATAGATGTGTTTCAAACGAAATTATCTTCTTTATATGTACATGGCATGAATGTCAATGCCGCATAATGCTATCTTGACACACTTACAAGAAAAAAAAAATTTCTAAAAATTTTCGTATCGAAACCAAAAATGAAATAACTTGAAATTTAAAAATTAAATTCAGAATAAATCAAAATTCAGATGGTTGATTGTTAATTTGCTATACAATTTCTTAAAATTAAAAAAAATCCAGTGAACAATTTTCTTCAATGTCTTCATTCAACTTGAAGAAGCCAAAAAAAATAGAGGGTAGAAGACAAATTGCAAAACCGCTTTCTTCTTTTTTTCCTCTGGTATTTTGATTTTCATTTTTTGATTCAGAATGAAAAAAAATTCCGAAAAATTTACAATTGCACTTAATTTTTTTAAAGTAGAATCGCCAAAAAGGTTATTTAACAAATTTTTGTTGAGTCTTAGAAGTTTCGAGAGGATTCTAAAATAATTTAAATGTTGGTGAGATTCAAAAAAATTTCAAACAAAGTGTAGATTTTTGAAGATTTTGTAAAAAAATGTTGAAGCTTTTTGAGAAGTTTGAAAGGTTTCAAGATAATGAAAGAATTTTCTTTTAATTCCGGGGGAAATTTTAAATTACATATTTTTTGTTTAAAAAATTTATTTTCATCGAAATTTAGAATGATGTATCGGCAAATTGCAAAAGATTGATAAAATTATCGACAATAATATGGAACATTTTGAGGCAATTTTTTCAATTTCGAAAGATTTTTCCAGGTTTTAAGAATATTTTTCAATAATAATTCCATCGCATTATTTAAATTGAAATAATGATTTTTAAAAACCAAAACTTGCTCAAAAAGATAAATTTTGAAATAATGAATTTAAAAAAGGTAATTTTCAACAAATTCGTTAAATTTAAAAGCAAAAAAATTTATTTTCAAATTAAATAATCAATCTTCAACTGAAAAAAATAAATTTCCATTGCAATAGTTGTATTTTTAATCCAAGAGATGAATTTTCTACAAGAAAATACAAATTTTGAACAAAATAGATGAATTTTCAAACAAATAGTTCAACTATGAGCCAGGAAGATTAAATTTCTAGCAAAAAACATAAATTTCCCACAAAAATGGGAAAGGTAAATTTTCAGTTGAAAAAATAAATTTTCAGCAAAAAAATAATAATTTTCAATCAAAGAAATGAATTTTCAACAAACAAGATTAATTTTCTACCACAAAAGATTGATTTTTAACAAAATACATGAATTTTTAACCAAATTTTATTTTGTAAATGAATTTTTAACACAATAGCTGAATTTTCAACTGAAGGCGATAAATGACAACTCAAACATGAAATAGTATCATTTTCAGTTAAAAAAATTGATTTAAGGAAAAAACGAATTTTCAGCCATATGGTTGAATTTTTGATTCAAAAAATAAATTTTCTACCAAAAAAGACCAATTTTTAAACAAACAGTTAAATTTTCAAACATACACAAGTGAAAATAAAATATAGATTTTTGAAGATTCCGAAAAGAAGGTAGAAGCTTGTCTAGAATTTCAAAAGTTTTCAAGAGAGTTGCAATTTTTTAAAGATTCATATGAAAATTTACAATGAAAAATAATTTTCCTCCTCAAATCTATTTTGGTTGAGATTTGTTAGAAATTCATTTTTTTGGCTGAAAATTTATTATTTATTTCCAAATTTATCTCATTTGCTGAAAATGAAATTATTTTGTGAACCAAATTTTTTTTATTAGTTTGAAAATAAAATGAGTTTGTTAAAAACTCATTTTTTTGTTGTTGAAAATTTAGTAATTTAGTTTGAATTTCATCTCTTTTGTTGAAAATGTAACAACTTTGTTGAAAACTCATATATTTGTTTGAAAATTCCTCTCTTTTGACAGGAAACTATCTTCTCGTTCGAGTTTAATCTTTTATTGTTGAAGATTACACTTTTTGGTTGAAAACTAACTTTTTTGTTAAAAATTCATGTTTTTGAGTTGAAAAATTCAACTGTTTCGTAGAAAATTCGTTTCTCTTCAAAGAAATTTCATCTTTGTATGTTCAAAATACAACTATTCAAAAATTAATCTTTTTGGATCAAGTTAGAAAGATTTCAAGAGAATAAAATTTTTTTAAGATTCCTAGGAAATTTTGAAATATTATTTTTCCTAATTTTAATAGAATATTTAGAAAGATTTTTAAAATTATCCAAAAAGAATCTGGAAGATTCAAATGCAATTTTTTCATTTTGAAAGATTTTCGAAACACTTTTGAAAAAATTCCATTCATTTTAGGAAGCTATATGAAAGTTTTGAAAGCGCTTAAAAAATGACTTGAAATTCAAAAAGATTTTAAGAGATTGAAAACAAAATATATATTTTTGAAGATTTCGGGAAAAGGCAGAAGCATTTTCAGAATTTTCAAAGTTTCCAAGACAATTTAAAATTTTTCAAGATTTTTAAGAAAACTTACTATAATTTTTTTCCAATCAATTTTATGAGCATATTCAAAAATATTTTAAAAGATTATGTAAATTCTCAGAAAAATATCTGGAAGATTTTACGGTAATTTTTGAATAATGAGGGATTTTTAAAAAAATTTTAGGAAAATTTCCCATTACTTTTCCCATTAATTAAATGAAATTAATTTTGAGACGTCTTGCCAGAATTTTAATGTAAAATATTTTCTAATTTTGCCAACAAAAATTGTTTGAAATTAAAAAATAAAAAATTATGTACAAAAATTTTATGAAAACAAAAATTTTGGCTACAATTTTCGGAAAAAAAAATTTCTTTCTCGAGTTTTTGGGAAAAAAGTTTTTGAACAAGAAATTTTTTGAAGGAAATTTTTGTTGAAAAAAGTGGCTATACTTCCGAGAAGATCACCCAAGAATATTGACTTGATATTATATTTTTAAAATATTTTGAACATAAAATTCATGAAATTTGAAATAAATTCTAGGCAAAGATTTATTTGATTCAATTTAAATGAGAAACTTCAAAATTCCAAAGAAATTCAAATTCATGAAAATCTTTTTGTGAATTTTGAAAGTTTTCAAGAAAATTGAAATTCTATCAAGTTTTTTAGGAAAAATAAAATTATTTTTTTGTTGTTGAAAAATTAATAATATGAGAATATTTGAAAATATTTTTCAGCTATTTGATAGATTTTTTAAATTATAAACAAAGTGTTTTAAATATTTCAAGGACATTTTTTTAGGGTTGAAGGATTTTTACAAATTTGAGAAATAATTCGAGTAAGTTTAAAAGATATTCAGGAATTGAAGAAGTTTTAAAGGGATTTCAAATATTTTTCAACTTTGAAAGACTTTCGAAAATTTACCTTATATTTTTTAATTTGTTTTTGTAAATTTTCTCAAGAATCTTAGCTGAATTATATTTATATAACCTCAAAACAAATAAAAAATTAAACTTGAAAAATAAATAGTTATTGAAAATTTTTATTTTGCATGAAAACAAAGATTCCTCCTCAAATTATAATTTTGTTGCTTTTTGTTGTTTTTTGAATAAAAAATCTTTGTTTGTTGAAACTTCAACGATTATCGTGAAAATCCTATTTTTATTGAAAAATTCATTCATTTTGTTAGAACTTAGTTTTGTTGTTGTTGAAAATACAAGTTTTCAATTCAAAATTAATCTGTTTTTGTTGAGCATTTCACTGTTTTGTTAAAAATTCCTATTCTTTGAATGACTTCAACTCTTTTTGCCTTAAAATTGAAAGTTTCTTGGTTTAAATATTTTTCGTCGATAATTCATTTATATTTGTTTGAATGTTCTTTCTTTTTAAATTAACGAATTTGTTAAAAATTCATTTTTTTCTGGTTGAAAGTTTATTATTTTAATTCAAAATTGATCCCTTTCATTGAAAATCTAACTGTCTTGTTTAAAATTCATATATTTTGTTGAAAATTTGTCTCTTTTGGCAAAAAACTAATCTTCTCGTTCGAATTTCATCTTTTATTGTTAAAAATTTAACTGGTTTAAAATTAATCTTCTGCATAATCTGGAAGATCTTCAGGTTTCGCAACAATTTCAAAGATAATTTGAAATGTGTAAAAATTTTCGAGACTATTGAAAAAAGATTCTCAAGGTTTTCAAGGAAAATTTAGAAATAATATATTTATATAATCCTAAAAACAAATACAATCAATATTAAGTGAATAAAACGTCTACAAAAAATATTTTTTTTGATTTCAAACTTATCCAACACATAGATTTCAAAGTGCTTATTTTTAACGTGAATAAATTAAGGTTAAATAAAGGAAATGTGTGAATGATTCTTGTTTTTCCATTTAGAAGCCAGTATAATGGTCCAGATTTCTTATGAGATATATTGAAAATATTCATACCGGGTCATAGAAAAACTTGAATTTCAAAATAAACATTTTTTATAGCTCAAAGACTCCTATAGTCCTTCAGAATGTATTTTTATAAAAACAATTTCATTCAAAATAATTCAATTTCAAACAAACTAAAAATAAATAAATCAAATCTTCTCCTCAACTGTAACTGAAAATAAAATATTCCTTATGCGAAAGGGATTATTCTTTTTTTTTTATTTATTATTATTTTTAACGTGAATAAAGTAAGGTTAAAGAGATAAGGTGTGGAAATAATTCTTGTTTTTCAACTTAGAAGCAGTCGCTAGTAAATACCTCATTTTTTTAAAGGTGATGTGACTTGTTTTCATGTAGTTCCTGTAATTTTGATTTAAAAAAAACAATTGAAGGTAAAAAATTCCTCTCCCCATCGAAAGTATTTCTTATTTACTTTATTGATGGTTAGTATGAGGGTCAGTATAATGGTCAGTATAATGGTCAGTATGATGGTCAGCATAATGGTCAGTTTAATGGTCAGGATTTCTCATGTTTTATATTACTTTTCATGTTATGCCGGAAATTTAATTGAAAGCAAAAATTGCGTTCTAGAGTACAATAAAATTCATGTACTTGAGTTTGTAGACCGAATGCGGAAGAAAACATTGGCCCCCATTCCACTGGGCCACTTCTTAATCATGGAAAACAAATTCTCCGTTTTTCTACCTCAAAGTTTCGCTAAGCTGTTCGACGAGGATGAAACATTGTTCATGCACACGAAGAAAGCTTGTGACGATCAACATCTTGGCATGGTGTATTTTGGGTGGCAAGTGCAATTCCATTGAATTTGTGGAGAAAAATATGTAAAGTGTACAGTTTTCTACTTATCGCTCAGTGTCTGAAAGCCCTCAGTGTCATCAACATCATCATGTCTTATACTCCTCTGAATCAAATGTTACATTCAACTGCATACAATCTGAATTCATCATTCACAAAGCAAATTATCGTGGGTGCTGAATTTAAAAAAGATGGAAGGTTAGCATCATCGGTGAAACTGTAAGCTAGTCATCCTCATGCAAGTATAACCTTAAATCTTGACGAGTGGAAACTGTTCAAAAGTTATTTCAACATCATTTCATTGTACTTTGATGCTCAAGAGAAGCAACAATGCATCCACTGTGGAAATTTCCGTATACACATGACTATATTTTCTGGAGATTACATAGTGGCTTTGGAGCAAATTCAAGGAACTGAAGTTGAAACCAGAAAATATTACCCGTTTTACTACAAGAAACAACGTTTGCTGTTCTCCAGAAAGTCACTCCTTGTATCAACCGTTATCTTCTAGAACAGGGTATTATGCCGTTCCAATGTACAAAGGATGTTATCATTGGAACCATTGCTGAAGGTTTTTGGCGTAATGTGAAATCGCCTTGTGTGAAAAGTGTCAAATCTTATATACAAAAAAAATTATACAAGTCTAAAGAATAAGGCAATGAAAAAACTGGTGTTTACTAATCTCATGCGATTTGAAAGTCTGTGTCTTGAAATGATTACTTTCCACAAGTAAATTCCATATGTAAATTTTTTGGTACGCGCCCTTTATCAAGTACAGATTCCAGGGCTGCAGCTACATCTTCACCCTTCTTGGATTCAACGAGAATAGCCCAAGCAAATTATGAAAATATGTCAATTGCAGTTAAAATGTACTTGTATCCTTTGTTTTCTCTCTCGTATGGCTGAATTTCAACAAGATCAGCTTGCCATGTCTCATCAATGCCACGGATGTCAAAATGCCGACGTTGGTAATTTCTTCTAGTTGGTTTATGCAGCTCCTTCACCAACTGCTGCTTCTCAACGTTCATTTTTGAGTGCATTCGGTCTAGTATGTACTTGACTAATGAGCTCTGAATTTCGATACACCAGTTTTTGAATTGATTTAACATCAATTTTCACATTTTTAAAAAGTTTATGTGTGAAATTTTCCAAAGTCACAATCATCATATTATTCTTGACTACTTCAGTTCGCGAGAAAGCTATGACATCGTAGATAGTCTGAAGTTCACGCTGTATCATATGTTGCACCATATTCAGATTAACAGCATCATTCTGCTCTTGAGCATCAGCCACTTCACACAACCTTTTATTATTCATATCATAATCTCCTTCAAATGTAACTTTAAAGCCAAATCCGAATACATCGATGCTCATCTTGCAAATAATGAAAATTTTGACAAAACACTCATTAATATATAATTCCAGCTTCTCGTAGTTCTTCAATAATTGATATAATTTCGTTTGTGTGTCTGGGATTTCGAGCTGCTTGAGATGCTAGCAGTAAACGTAATCTATCCACTAATTCATTTGGATCATCCGAATAAATGTAGTATAATTTATTATCCTATGCGCTTATCATATATTTTGGAATTAAGCCCTTACCTGATGAAAAACGGTTCTTATTTTGTTTATTAGTTTTTGAGGGTGATGATACATTTATTGCTTTAGCTATGCAATTTTGAAACTTCAAAGTTCTATTATCACGAAGTGCCCCATCAACTTTATAAAATTTTTTATGTCCATTTGTTGAAACTATGATTTTTTTGTAATTTTCAAAGTCATCCAAGCTTTTAAAATTTTCTGCTGGATCCTTTTTGAACAAAAGTTCCAACAAGCCTTTAGTTGTTGGATACTTGCTTTCACCCACAATAATATGGTTCGGTTCAAAACTTATTGGTGAATCACCAATCATTAGTCTATTGTTAGTTAATTTTCGTACACCAAATGTAACATCTAGATCCTTTTTTTTCTAACATATCAAGGTAATTTTTCACAATATTATTCCATGAAGTGGTACCTATTGTTTCTTCAGAAACTTCTGATGTTTTTGAATCTGTATCCACAGCTGATTTAAATGAAGTTACAGCATCAGCTTCCAGCTGCGAATCTTCTTCAGATTCACTCTTTACTTCATTTTTGACTTTATTCTTGACTTCAACTTCAACTGGATCAATTCTTTTAACAGTTTCGCAACCATTGACTATTTTCTCAAGCGGTGTGATGATTGGCCTAAAGGTATCATCAAATGTCTGCTCAACTGTTTCTTTACCCAAATTTAGTAATCTATGCTTTCGCCGAATCGCTTCGCTAGCTTTAGCAATTTTACGCAAAATTCTTTTTTCATTATGAAAGCCCTCCTCACGTGTAGACATGTTAATGCCACAGTTTTGAAAGTGCGACTGTCTCTATATAACAATTACATACATATATATCGCTTTTCCAGATTAACAAAACAGTCAAAACCTTTTCTATATCTACCTTGATTTAGATTTCTGTCTTTATCAATTACAACAAATCCATGCTTATCATCATACCAGCAAGCTAAGCACATTGGTTTAAATTGCGAATAAGGCATGTCCGTATTACCATGATCATCATATATATGCTTTAGATTCATCTCATCTTGTTTAAACAGTACAAGCAAATTAACATTATCACGTACAAGATGTTTAGGAATACGAGCATATGTCTGGCTCAGATAGAAACAGTCAACATCCTTTTGCCTCTGCATTCAAAAAAATGCTTTTATATTATCTTGCTTCTCACAAGCTACACTATCAAATACAAACACTGTATTTGAATTAGCTTCACTTGGTAATACGACATCATCATGCTCATTAAAAGGATAGTACTCAACGCCATATACTGAGTGAATAACTTTTTCTAAAAACTTTCATTTTGGTTGATTTAAAGATTTAGAGTGAACATAAAAATTTTCAAAACTCAATCCATTTGGGTGTATTAATAGAGCCAACAAAGCATTTGTCTTTCCACAGTTGGAAGGTCCACACAATATTGCTCGTACACTGTTCGGTAATAAATGACCATGTCGTTTTTCTTTTTTCCCATTTTGAAAAAGAGAATCGAAGTTATCAATGGGTGGTTTTATAGGTTGTGTTTCAAACTGCATCTTGACTATGACTGAATGAAAAACTATAAATGTGAGGTTTATATAGGTTCACTTTTTAGTCTGAAAGTATCTCTCAAACAGATATGATCGATCACGGAGACAAACCTAGAGTCAGTCGTAAGCGAACCTCGAAAGATACTGGTAAAAAAAATTCTTTTTGATACCGGTAGAAAAATAATCTTTTTTCTACCGGTATCAAAAATTTTCAGTTGGGAAAATCCACTTTCACTGAAGCCCCCTCCTAAACTGTTAGTAACCGAATTTTTCTGGCGTAACCCCATACCCCTTTAATTGGTAGAGTACTTTATGGACCCTTACAATACCTTCCAAATAATTATATTTTTGATAAAGGTTCATAAATAAAAAATTAAACGTGAAGGTATTTGTTTTTAAATTTATTAATCACACGCACACCATTTTTTGATATTAACAAATAGAAAACCCATAATTAATAGGTATTCCCTACATTATATCAGTAGTTTCCAATAAAATAATTAACAATCATGGTAATTAAATGTACAGTAGTAAACGAAAATCGTAATTTTATTTTTTTTGGTCGTCCGGTTACAATTCAACAGCTTGAATTGATTCAAACTGTGAAAAGTCTTGTGAAGAAGGTGTTATT
>CAKNYM010040562.1:0-35868 GCA_932195095.1 Andricus curvator
AGGGGGGGGGTCTAAAATAACGCAAAAGGGGTTCTCAAAATATCAGAAGGGATTCTCAGAAATAAACAAGGGGGGTGGTTTCTGAAATAACGCAAAAAGGTTCTCAAAATATCAGAAGAGGTTTTCAATAGTTCCATCAAGGCGGAGGGTCGTAATTACAAAAGATATTAGGTCTCAATTATAAAAAGATAGTGGGGTCGCAACTTTAAAAAAAATGGAGTTTCAGGGTCTCAAAATTATATGGGTGATGCAAATGGGTCGCAACCACTAACAAGGGCATTATAGGGTCTTAAAATTATATGGGCGATTCTGAAGAGTCGCAAATACTAACAAGGGCTTTATAGAGGTAAAAGTTATAAAGGTGTCGGGTCTCCTCATTATAAAAGGGTCTTGAAATTATGAGGGTAACTGCAAGAATCGCAAACGCTACAAACAAAGGGTCATCGCGAGGGTTTGTCGAAATTATCGGGTAATTTAGAAAATCGCAAGAGGTCACAAAATACGGAGTTATTTCAAGGGAATGGCAAGCATTACCAAAGGGTCGTCATAAGGGTATCAGTTCTCAGTATTATAAAATATATAAAAGGGATTTCAGGGTCGAAATCCGTTAATAATATAATTGGTCGATAAGGGACAGGGTTGCAACATTATCAAACATCTTACACAGGGGCATCAATTCCTCAAATATTCTAAAAAAAGGGGGGGCATTATATGGGCTAAAAATTAAGAGGGTAAAAAAAAGAGTCGCAAATATTTAACAAAGGCATCACAAAAGGTCACATCGGTCTCAAAAAGTTGGGGGTTAACTCATGGAACTGCAAAAGTTCCCAAAAGGGATAATATCAAGGGATCGCAAGAGTTCACAAAAGGTCATCATAAGGGTGTCGAAATTTGGGGTTAATTTAAGAAGAATCGCAAAAGTTGTAAAAGGGTCATCACAAGGGACCGAAAATTACAACAGGCATTAATAGGTCGAAAACATTATCACCGATATAGCAGAATCAAAAACAAAACATTATAAGAGCGATTAATCGTCGGCATTTCGGCTTTTCAGATTATTAGGTGTTATTATTCACAGAAAAATTATTGAATGTAGTAAAACCAATTGAAGATGATTTAGCCAAGGATCGCAATTATTATCTTTTCTCTTGGCTAGTCCTTATAACCCGCCGTTGAGCGAGGGACAAGAATCGTACTATTCATGTTTTCAGGGCCGGCTGTATCCTGGTGTCGAGGTGAAGAACGAGGAGCCCCTTTCTCCTTAGCGCAGGTGTGGAGTGGGCTCTCCGATGCTCCCGATAAAAAGAGAAAACAAAAACGGCATAAAAAGCCAAGAAATGTCCGTTCACCACCAAAAACTTTTGTAGCGATAATTATTTTTTGGCGAAGTTACGTATTCTCTCGTAGAATCTTCTAGTAACCGCCTCGGTCTAAACTCACCAGGAACGTGCCTTGGATCTCAGACGGCCAAGAGAAATAATCAATTCTATCCTAAGGGGCAGAATCATCTATTCTACCCTGAATGTCAGAAGGATAAGAGATAAAAAATAATCCATTCTATTCTTAATGGCAGAATCATCTTTTCCACCTTGGATGTCAGAAGGATTAGCGATAAAAAATCCAGAAATTTATTTGGGGACCGTGGATTCAAAGATCTGATAAAGGTGAAGGCGGCGATCGGTCAGAACGATCATTGCGTAGGTGGCGGAAAACTGTCTGGCTCTTGCTCGAGACCGTGGAATTAAGAAATTAAATAACAAAAAAATTAAAGTAGCCCTAAATTCTTAAAATTAAAATTACACAAGTATACAATAACGTAACTAAATAATAAAGTAAGAGATAAAATAAAATATAATAAATTAAAAACATAACAAAAGAGAGGAGTGCCGAGTTTTCCTACTCTCGGTGTAAACACGAGAGCATTTTCTTAGAGGTAATTTACGTAAACTTGAATTTGTGAGTTGCAAAAAATCTGCAACATCACAAGTTGTCAAACAGAATGATTTCAATGATACTAACTGAGAATAAGTCCAATCGAGATGATTGAATTTAAAAAAAACACTAGAACGCGACCAGCGCGGAATATGCCGGATTGCTACCCCGGGCGACCTGTTTGGTGCATGGCCACAGAATAGGAGAGCGGAGTTGTTATCGGGCATGTACCGAGGTGGTCACATGTTATAACAATATTTCATGAAAAATTAGAGGTTCCTCAAGTGGAGAGTCGTCTTCAAATTATATCCGAAAAACATGATAATATACTCGGGGGACATAAAGGTGTAACAAAGCCATACCGACTGTGGACTGTGGAAGCTGCCTAGAGAACAAGCTGGTACGAGCGCGCACTCGCGAACCTATGGTGACAACCGACACTCCATTGGGAGTGTTCGATAAGGTTTCCCTAGACACTGTAAGCAAGTTGTCGACCACTCCCAGTGGTAATCGGCACATACTCACCATGCGAAATAATTTTTCATAATTATGCATTGCAATGCCCATACCAGACTTGAAAACTACAACAGTTGCTCATGCTGTCGCACAGTACCTATTTGCTCAGTACGGAGCGCCTCGTTATATCCTTACGGATCGAGGAGGAAGCTTCATAAGCGGACGTAAGCTGAAACTGGAAAAGATATTCGAGGTTAAGCAATTAACCACTTCGGGATATCGGCCCCAGACTAATGGTTCACTTGAGCGCAGTCACATCGTACTCACCGATTACATTAAACACTATGCAGAGGGCTTTGATGATTGGGATCGATTGTTGCCTTTTGCGATATTTGCATATAGCACGTCCGTTCATGAATCTACCAATTCTACACCGGTTGAATTAGTTTACGGATGAATAGCACGAATACCTAGCTCATTCCCACCTGTAGATAAATTAAAAACATACGGTACTCATCTTTGGGATTTGATCATTCGACTAGACAAAATTCAAAGGATTGCCGCAAAGAATGTGATTCAGGCTAAAAAACGTTCAAAATTGCGTTATGATAAAACATCACGGCCTTTGAAGGCCGCTAGTGGTGATATAGTAATTGTTTTCAAAGATGTCCGCAAAAATGAATTAGATAAACGGGCTGTTGGGACTTACACCATAGTGGGCTTCACGGAAAATCATAATGTGATCCTTGAGGCCGACAATGGTGCGAGATTCACGAAACATGCCGATAAGCTTTTAGTCACATACTGCTGATTGAAGTATTGTGGTGATTACGGTGACCGCGCATATGGGTGTCACTCTGCATGATTGTGAAGGATGTCGGGCGATTAGAATCCTCATTACCCAGTAAGGATATCATCAATCGGAAATATCACAGTAGAGATATTTCTTACTGATCATTAGCAATAAGCAAATTACCATACATCAAATCATTCACAATACTCATAAGAAATCAATTCCTTAAAGGTATTTCTAATTCATCAGCCAATGACGTTATATACCTATGCCATCTGATAAGTAAGCGAACACACATCATCCGATCACAAATAGAAAATATACACGAGGTTGCTAGAGAACACGTAAAACATCAGGAACTACATTGAAAGTTTAACCTTAAATTGACATAAGTGCACGTGCCCTGAAAGATTGATTAGTCCATGCGATATAAGCATCAGCATTTTTGAAGTTACGCCACATCCTGCCGTCGTTCCCCCAGCAGTCAGCAGGACTAAAAATTTCGGAATTGCAAAAATCCCTACCAAAAATTCGACGAGGCTGATCGCAGTCAAGTCTCCACAGCATTCTGCATTCTCCGTTAACTTCTTGTACGATCAAGAAGTTCGGTAAGAAAAAGGGACATGTAAAATGTTCTCGCGCTCCGTCCGCTTTTCCTCTCACGTGCGCGTCGTGATGAGTGCCCCGAAGGTTCCAGGCCGAAAATGGGTACACTAAGAGGATTCTGGGACTTTAACTGGAGAAACGTAAATTTGCGTAAACCAGTTGAGCGCACCCAGTCCAGTTTGGAAGTGAATAATAAAGTATTCAAAGGACTAGAAAGTCGAGTGACTTGTGCGTGGATCATCTCGATTAATAGAGGAGCGGAACACCCCCAAAAAGTCGCTTAGAAAATGAATAACCGACCAACCTCGTCCTAGTCGCTAAAAACTATTTTTCTTTATGTTTTCGAGGGTGCTGAATACGAATATGATGTTTATTTTTTTCTAAAGTTGGGGCTACATAGTCAAATTCGAGTTTTAAAGCAAAAATGTGATAAAAATGATTTTGTAATTTTCGCCGTTCAAATCGCTGAAACTATGCGTGTAATGAATATTTCTTTACGAAATTTTAATGACATACTCTTGAACTATTTCTGAAAGCAAAAAAAGGTCCGAAATTTCCAAAGCATTTTTCGTTCATGTGGGAAATTTCGGAAAATTTTTTTTTGTTTTTTCGACTTTATACTTTCGATTGAAAAAGTTGAGTGAGGAAGTTTCAAATTGTTAATTTCTGTATATATAGTATTAAAATATATAGTTCGAAGAAGTTTTTGGGAAAGTTTCAGCTCTTTATGTGCATTAGAAAAAAAGATATAGCGATTTGAACATGAGCGCTGGCTCCGCGCGGCCGCCGCGCGGTCAGCGGTTGAATTTGTGCTTAGCTTTCGTGTGCCTATTATCCTCGACCTATGCAATTGATTATTTATTTTATATTTAATGACACAAGAAATGTACAATTTTCATAATACTATCGACATTTATCATTTACTATCTATTTATTCAATACAGTAATAATATGGTAACAATAAAGTTTGAAAAATACATTCTGCATGTTTAAGCCAGAATACAATTTCAACGTTTTTTATTTAAAAAATATTTACGGTTTCTGTTATTTAAGGAAATAACATAAAAACTAGAAGTAATTCTGAATTCAAAATACTTCGAATGAATTTGCGCGTAAATCAAAGCAACCAAACGTTTTCTGCTCGATGCGACGATTCGTGTGTTCACTTGTTTTTCACGAAAAATGCCGAATGTCAACATTGCAATAATCGGCTGAGTGTTAAAAAAGAAATATCTTTGGAAGTTCAGATAAAAAATCATTTCATGAACGTGATGTTATTGAAAATGACAAAACATAGTTTTGTACTCTTAAATGGTACTTTTATATTACACTCATCCTTCGAACGAGGGCCACTCTCCGGGGTAGACGGCCTACCTTCGAAAGCAATTAAAATGCGACGAGCGAGCACTATTACGTCACCACTCAGGACCGTATATATGTAGACTCTAAACGCGGCACCTTAGTACATATTTCCATAATCTACTGCATACGCAGTACGGCACTGACTTCGAGGTCACTTCGAGCGCCGGCACTTCAGTTTAGGCTGTCAAGGGACGCACGGGGGGGACGCAGAATCAGCCGAGCGTGAAAACGGCCCTCGTTCGAAAGGCCCTCGTTCGAAGGATGAGTGTATCTGCAAAGATGAAACTGGTAAGTATTTTATTGTTTGTATTAGTATAACCTCAAATATTTATTTCGTGAAGTTACCTAAAAAATATTACCTTTTCCCAGCGAACGATTTAATTCAAAATGATTTGACGATAGAATGTTCAATTTTGTAGAATGCGACATGTAAAAGGTAAGTTCAAATTATTTACCTCACAATAAAGGACGTAATATTCTGTCAGACGAATATACGAGCTTGCAATTAATTTCACTCATTATTATTTTAGATAAATGGAGCCATTCAAATAAAATGGACAAAATAAGTACAAGAAACGCTGTTAAACGCCACTCTGATGGAAATGACGAACAGCAGCCAAATAAAAGAGCTTTACAGTCGCATTCATTTCTTGTACCATTTAGTTGGTGTGAAAATTGTTTCTTTTGTGGGACCGGAGAAAACTTAAAAAAAGGTATAAAATTATCTTCCTTCTTACAAGCTAGAAGCAAATTTGTCAAAGCAAAGATCCTCAGTGCAGCGAAAATTCGAGGTGATAGTGTTATTGAAAATCGATTAAGCTCTGAAGGCGGAGTGAATCTTGATTTACACACTGTAAAAGCGCGATACCATATTAGCTTTTGCCAAAGCTGTCGAGATCCTTGATAATCCGGAATATTCTTTACTATACCGGCGTATGCTGTTCTTATCAGAGTGCACAATTTATTGTGCGCGGCGTGGTAACGAACAAGTTATACCTCCTTTTCATCACGGATTGGTGTTGCAATTGCATCATGAATTTGGCAGCAAAGTACTTATAGAAACATTAAATTCGTATGGATTTTGTTCGAGCTATGATGAACTAAGAAGTTTCTTAAGTATAGCTGCTGAAGCTGAATTAGAAAAGAACAAAAATGTTTATGTACCTTCAGAGATAATATCTACAAGTGCTGGAGGTAAATTTATTCAAGAAGGCGATGATAATATTGACATAAACACGGAAACGATCGACGGTAAAAATACCTATCATGCTATGGGCCGAGTACTCTTTCAGAATCGCGAAATAGGTGAAAAAGCGACAGTTGAGCGCATATCACGTTCTTTCAAGAGATCTTTAAATAATAACGATACAGAAAATTTGTCTGAGCTATATCATTATAGAAAACCGACAGTCAGGCCGGAGCCTCCCAAATTTGAGAATACTTTCTTAACTATAGAATCATTGGCTAAAAAGTGTGAAAAAAATTGCACAAAAAATATTGTTTGGGCTTTGCTGAGATCGTGTTCGAGAGGAATTTTCACGAATGATGGTGAAGGTGAAAATTCAAAACAAATAATTCCATCGTGGACAGCATTTAATACGCGCTTTTTCCATAACTCTTCTACCATCACTAATGTTCAGTATACTCCAGCTTTGAACGCCAAGCCAAGTGACAATAGCACTGTGTACACAACATTAAAAAAAGGTCAAGAACTTATGAAAGCCTGTGGACAAACACATCACATTCACACCTTTGATCAACAATTATTAGCGATAGCCGAGCAAATCAAATTTCATCTTCCTAATGAGTTTCTTACGTTAGTTCTTCGTTTAGGGAGATTTCACAATTTAAAAGTTTTTATTTCATGTGTCAAAAAACTTTGGGCAGATTGCGGTTTGCGAGATATTTTGGCAGAGTCAGGTGTCTACGCTAGTAAAACTGTAGATGAAATGCTCGAAGGGAATCAATTTCATCGAGTAATACGCGGAATAAAATTGTTTTATGAAGTGTTGACTCATTTATTACTCGAAAATTTTTTCGAATGGCTTAAAGAAAAAAATGAACAAATAATACGTAATATGCAAATGAAATACGAGGCATTTTACAATAGCTATTTCAATGGTACGAGCACGAAAGAATCACTGGAAACTTTGTGCGAAGAAAGCCAATCAATATTGATTCCATTACTTGATCAATTTCGCTGTATCAGACGCTCAGAATCACCAACATTTTTGCATTTTGATAACCTTTTACACGCCTTTGACTTAGTACTTCAAGATATACGATCTGAACGAGAAGGAGATTGGGATTTAAACCTTTGCTCGCAAGCTGCCATGTTACCTTACGAATTTGTTAGTAAAACAAACCCAATTATTCTCGTTACGCTACATATAATTTGTTAGAAATGGCCTTGGCTCTGCCAAAAGAAGTCGAAAATGAGTTCAAAGCAGGAAATTTCGCTGTAAGATTTACTCCAGGCCCTTCAAAGGCCTGTGGAGTGACATGGGCGTCGAAATGTCAGTAGTCAAAGATACGAAAAGCGATAGTGGAATTATTGGTTTTACAAGGAAAGAGTCCACAGTTCTCAGATGAACTGTGACAAGAAATTTGCAAGGTCAATATACTACTGCTATGTCTGTACGTAGTAATTCTAATATATCTAACAAAATAGAAGAATCATATAAGCACGGCAGTGAACGACCTTCAGAGATTGCAAGAGACGAAGAAGACTTTTTCAAAATTTTGAACTACATGAGGAATCACATGTCCGATCCATTTTCTTCATCAATACGTCAAGATTTCTTGATTAATATTAGCACTGGTCTAGTAGCATCTGAGCCAGTAAATAATTTTCTGTTGAATGCCTTGGAAATTGGCCGAGAAAAACTAAAGCACTTTGTATCTAGTCGATTAGAAAAAAATAATGAAAGCTCAACAAGTTTTTATGCTCCAATATCACAAACACCAATTAAAACATTCGCAGACTTACAAAAACCGACTGATATCAAGGTCAATGGAGTATCGAGCAACAAAATTATTTCCCCAGAAATAGTATATCAAAGAGCACTAGTTTTATCTCGAACTCGTAGTGACGTGGATTTAGCTACAACTTTAAGTTATCCTTTAACTGCTGTTCCTACTGCACTGTACAAACTAGATGGTACAAAAAGAGTTACTGACAAATCTGAATTTCTGCACTCATTAGAAAAAAACTTTGCTAATTTCATTTTGAGAGATCTTCCTTCAGCGGAAAATTTCTCAGGATTGATTATTCATGGAATGGCTGAACTACAATCATTAGTATCTTTATCTCTGACGAATTTCAATGATGTTGGAAAATCTATTTTAGCAAGAATAATTCATCGGTTAAAATTTTCTAATGAAATTCACCTCATTTTCGATCGTTACGATGACGTAACTCCCAATCCAAAACAAGAAGAGCGAAAACACAGGTACGGTAGCGGTGGTAATAAACTTGATATTTCCGGAAATCGCCCTATTAATGATTTGAAAAAAGTACTTTCTAATAATGAAAATAAATCAAACCTCACTAAATTTTTATGTGATTACGTGGAAGAAAACTTGCCGAAGTGCGGTGTAATGGTTGGCAGTGATAAAAGAGTTTGTTTAGCTGGTGGTTTAGAACCAAGAGAGGATACATTTGTTATTACTGAAAGCGCTGCTTTCATTGATGAAAGATTTCACTGTAATGACATTGATGCTGATACACGTATTATTTTTCAATCGTACTGTATTGAATCTAGTAATAGCACTGATCAACCTCTCATAATTGAGTCACCTGATACGGATGTATTAATTTATTATTGGCATATTATTTAAACTTTGAGTCACAACGAGAATGTTGGGTTTTCACTGGAAAAACGGGAACGCAGGTGGACCACAGGCGTTACATTCCGATTCATATACTTGTAAAAAAATTACGCAAGTCATTAATTGCAGCACTACCAGTGGCTCACGCGTTAAGTGGCTGCGACACTACTGCTGCGCTTTATTATATTGGAAAAAAAAGTTTACTCCTCTTTAAATAGAATGTCAGATGATGAGTTACTCTGACAAAAATAGTAATGCTTGACTCAAAGTCTATTTTAGAATCGGTTAGTAATTTTCTAGCCATGTTGTATGATCCCGCAAAAAATTCAAAAGCAGTACGTCATTCTATCAATTCTCTCCGATACAACATTGCGAATGGAAAAAATGGTTGCAATAGAAAAATTACCTCCATCACAGCCTGCTTTAGAACAGCATATATTACGAGCATTGTGGCAGATAAATGAATGGAATCAAGCTGCAAACTCAATAATCGTATCAAATGATTTGACAGATCACGGATGGATTGTTGAAAATGGCTTGATATTCACGAATTATTATCAAGACATTACCGCAATGGAGCTGCTACAAAAATATTTTTGTAACTGTTCCTCAAAAACATAAAAATAAATAGTTTTTAGCGACTAGGACGAGGTTGGTCGGTACGTGAACAAAAACGGGGGTGTTCCGCTCCTCTATAATAAGTCCACATCTGTATAGCCGGAATGATCCGACGTAATAGACTGTGTAAGATTGTGTCAATGTCGTGAAAATCCGCGGGGCAGCGGTCTTTACGTGCCGAGTGTGAGTGTGATTGAAGACGGTGGCGACTGTTATTTCTGATGACACATTAGAAATAACAGCCAAATCAGACAGGAATGCATTCAAACAAAAGGTCAGAAGTGTAATATCAAAATTTCTATGAAAGTTACATTTCGATTACTCTTCCTTCCTCTCTCTCTCTCTCTCTCTCTCTCTCTCTCTCTCTCTCTCTCTCTCCTGCGCCACGAAGTTGATTGCGCATTGATTTCAAAATTATAGATGTCTGAATAACAAAATTCCTGAAGTTTAGCCCGTCGACACTTCACGCTCGAAGGTCAGGCGGTAGGTTTAGGGTCATTTAATTTCATCAACCATGTTTCAAATGAATAAACTTGAGATGTTTCTTGGAACGAAATAAATTCAAGTTTCAAAATTTATTTATCGACCCTTATACACATCAGAAATTCAGGGCGATAGCAAAAGTAATTCCCGGGGAAGCAGAGGTCAAAAAACGAAATTCCACATAAAAATAGAATAAGCATTTGAGAGAAATCTCAAATGCTTGTCTGAGTACCTAAGGCGATACAATAATAAAATGCATTTTTCACACTACCAGGATTTTTAGTTTTCCAAAAATGAATTAAACTATTTGGCGGCGTATTGGTTCGTAACATGGCCTTACAAAAGTTTCTTAAGAGGACTTGCCCGTAAACTGAAACTTCGAGTATCTTTAAAAGCTCCAACAACCTTTGAAAATCGATAGCTTTAGCTCTTGAAGAAGAAAGATTTCTTATGGAAAGAAATCGAACTCAAAGAGCTTATTCTCAAGTTTCTCGACCTTCCTTTAACCAACCGCGATTTGATGATTTGATAATAGTTCTCATAACCCAGGTTTTTTCACGAATAGGCCCCAATTTTCGATTAAAAATTCTAATGGATTTCGACCTAGGAATAGTATACAATGTTTCAACTGCGGTAGATATGGTCATAGGGCACAAGAATGCTATCAACCTAGTTCCCAGGGCCGAAATGAGCCTTTTTCTAATCTCAACTCCTTTCCTGAGCAAGGTTTCTTGAATATTTTTAATTCCACCGGTCAGTTAAACGCAAATGGCGCTCGTCGAGACCAACCGTCGACAAGCAAACCTCAAGGTCCAATGGAACCAACGGTGAGGCTGATATATATCGAGAAGCAACAATTAGGGTGTTAGGACTTGGTGAACATACTCCTCTTGTTAAAGTCATCTCTTTCGAGTTAATTAACAAATCGGGAATATTCTTGGTAGACACAGGATCTGAGATTATTTGGGTAAAATTTACCTCTCATAAACGCGTTGTTTCCTTAGATAACTCTGAAATAATTGAAATAACCGGGATAACTTCGGGTAAGATGAATACCTTAGGAACAACAATTATTCATGTTTTTGACACCATAATTCAATTTCATGACATTTGTATAGACATATCCCTTCCAAGTGATGGCATTTTGGGAAGCGAATACTCAAAAACTGAAGGAGTTGAAGTGTCCTATCACCAAAATGCCTTAATCACTAAAAGTAGACCAATCCCACCAATCCCCTTTTAATCAATTGTTAACTCAAGAATCAATACGAATGATTTTTCTAGTAATTATGAAATACCAGTCCATACGATTCAAGCAGCTCGGACTAGACAGAAAATACCGATTCCCGTGGTTAATAAAGAAATAAATCAGAGATACTTACCCATCCTTGATCCAGGGCCTATTTTTTCATCGGAAATGCCACAGTAACAAATAGGAATGGTACATGTTACGTTTTAGCCATAATCACCGGGAAAGAAGATATTCATGTTAAAATCATGCCATAGACTTTAATTCCTTTCGAAACTTTCAAAACTTTAGGTACCGAAGAAAATTCAGTAGAGGTGAAAGGAACAATTCTTGGAGAACGAATCAATGAGATGATTAATAGATTAAGGCTTGATCATCTAGCACTAAAAGAGTGTGACCACGTCAAAAATTATTTCAAGAATTCCCCCACCTTTACCATTTAGAAAACGATTCATAACCCGTGATTAACATTGGATTTCATTCCATTCCTGATACCGACGAAATTCCAATCCATACCAAACAATATCGTTCTTCACCCATCCATAAGGAAGATATGGGGCATAATTTCTGAAGTGTACCCACCTCGAAAATGAAAGTTGTCCGATCGGGCTAAGAATTGGCCCAATTGTAGTCCTATTAGATAGTACTCCTCACACCAAAAATTAATTGATTTTGATAATTATTTATCAAAGTGGAGGGGGTACAATTTTTGGGTTTTTTAAGCAAAGCCTTACTTTCAAACGTTTGTAACTTTTGTCCTATTGCCTTAAACAAAATTTCACTTCACATATTTTCGATAGATTTCTACCCAAAATTTCTGGTGGTAATAACGATTTTTTAAAAATGTCAAAATTTGATACGCACGATACGTAAAGAAAATTCCATGATAGGGCGGGTGCCGCGCGATTCCCCCTAGTGCGCTCACGCCGAGGATCTTTGTGCAACGCTTTAGTGCCAGTTTTTCAAGTTAAGTAATATTATACGCTACTAGAATAACTGCTCTCTGCATTTGCGTGCATCATGATAATGTCAAGTTGATGTTGAATGAAATAAATATTGAACATTTAAAAGAGGATACTGACATGGTGCTCACAAATTATCACGACTGCCTGGATGCTATTGTATGTCCTAACTCTTCAAGTTCCTGTCATGTAGGAGAGTGTGAAAACTGTCCAGGTACTGCAAACTTGAAGGATAACATCACAAAAGCTTTTGATGAACATTGTATTAATGAAGTGACTCTGGTAATGGATACTGATGAATTCCTAGATGATTTCTGTGAAAGGCTTTTGAAATTAAAAACTCATCACTTTATTTCAATGGAGCAATCATCTTTTTTCAAAAACCTGAAGGAAAATGTATTGCCTACGGAGTTTTTGATTTTCTTCGATTTCGCTGAGAATTACGCCTTCATAATTCAGAATGCAGCGCAAGCATTCCAGTGGAAGTAATTTATATGGTAATATTATGTATCTTTCTGTTCGATTTTTTGGCCATAGTTTCAACAGTTGTTTTCTTTGCAGGCCTTTTTTGCGGTTTCTGTTTTTTTTTCCATTCGAGAAGATGTCGTATTTCTCAGAAAACGAAAACTTCTTGAGTTGAAGTTTTCCATCTTGAGTGGGATGAAACAGTGGTACTGTAACTTACCTGGTATCGTGATAGCTTTGTCAAATCTGGCTTTCAGTAACTCGGTGGCTAAGGCATGATTTCCTTTACTGCTGAAAAAAATTTCGTTTTCCTTACAGTTACTCTTTGCCCACTGAAACAAAGCATGGGGAGTGAGTTTGTGATGTTTCGGAGAACATTGTGAGCTTGAACGTGCTGCTTGTCTCTTTATATTCGCTCCTATACCATCACATGCACCCTTACCATGAGATCTACCATGGAAGTGCCATTCAGCTTGGATACCAAAATCTTCTTCATGGGCTTGGAGATTAACAAAGCTACTCTTATTTTTAAAATGTTGCCCTGCACCATCAGTGAAATAGTAGATTTTCTTTGGCCTGAAATGAGTTTTCAAGTACTCTACTATTATCTTTTGATACTCGTGAACAGCCGCCATGTCATGAGCTAAGTTATCAGATATGATTGCGATACTTACGTGCTTGAGCTCTCCATCTTTTTTATAATAAATCACCACAGTGAATATTGTAGCTTGGTCGTTATTCCAGTGGAATGATTATGCTGCATTCTGAATTATGAAGGCGTAATTCTCAGCGAAATCGAAGTAAATAAAAAACTCCGTAGGCAATAAATTTCCCTTCAGGTTTTTGAAAAAAGATGATTGCTCCTTTGAAATAAAGTGATGAGTTTTTAATTTCAAAAGCCTTTCACAGAAATCATCTAGGAATTCATCAGTATCCATTACCAGAGTCACTTCATTAATACAATGTTCATCAAAAGCTTTTGTGATGTTATCCTTCAAGTTTGCAGTACCTGGACAGTTTTCACACTCTCCTAAATGACAGGAACTTGAAGAATTAGGACATACAATAGCATCCAGGCAGTCGTGATAATTTGTGAGCACCATGTCAGTATCCTCTTTTAAATGTTGAATATTTATTTCATTCAACGTCAACTTGACATTCTCATGATGCACGCAAATGCAGAGAGCAGTTATTATAGTAGCATATAATATTACTTAACTTTAGCCACGGAGGCAGAGTTTGGTAATGCGAGGCAAAGCAAGAAAGTAGGGACATGCGTGCGAGGCGAGGCGAAGCGAGGAAGGCAATGCGATAAGAGCGAGCGGCGTTAGAGATAAGGTGTGGAAGGATGTTAGTTTTAAGGGTTAGTTTTAAGAAAATTCTGTAAAAGAAGTGTAAGCAAGTCAATTTTTTACGGCCAGCAGGCTAAAAAATAAATGTTTATCTATCTATTACTTAACTTGAAAAACTGGCACTAAAGCGTTGCCCAAAGATCCTAAGCGTGAGCGCACTAGGGGGAATCGCGCGCCACTCGCCCTATCATGGAATCTTGTTTACGTATCGTTCTATTACTCAAAGAGGAATTAATTTGCCATTCTGAAAATTGGGGGTCTTATAGGAAAAAATCTCAGCTTTCTTTTAAAACTATTTTGAAGAAAAAAAAAAAGTGCCCAAATTTGAAAAAAAGTCAAATTTATTTTTCATTTTCAAAAATTCGGGTCAAATTTTGACATTTAAAAAAAATCGTTATTACCACCAGAAATTTTGGGTAGAAATCTATCGAAAATATGTGAAGTGAAATTTTGTTTAAGGCAATAGGACAAAAGTTACAAACGTTTGAAAGTAAGGCTTTGCATAAAAAACCCAAAAATTGTACCCCCTCCACTTTGATAAATAATTATCAAAATCAATTAATTTTTGGTGTGAGGAGTACTATCTAATAGGACTACAATTGGGCCAATTCTTAGCCCGATCGGACAACTTTCATTTTCGAGGTGGGTACACTTCAGAAATTATGTCCCATATTCAAAGGCAAGTAGATAAGCTCTTGACTCTCATGGTAGTATCATGGTAGTGATAGTTCCAAAACCGTCTTCTCAACCCCTGAAGGTCATTATGAATTTCTTCGCATGCCATTTAGACTAACCGGCGCACCTGCCACGTTCCAAAGGCTCAAGGATCATGTACTAAGATGTTTGCAGGGAGTAGAACTCCTTATCTATATGTATAGTCGTTTTAGTATCCACGTTAGAAGAAAATGAAATAAAGGTCCGAAAACTTTTACATCAGCTTTCTTTTGCTGGATTATTCTTGCAATCCGAAAAATGCATTTTTCTTTCTAAACAAGTTACTTATCTCGGCTGAAATAACTAACCCTTCACTAAATTATCAAAGAAGGGTGCGAGATTCAAATGGCAAAAAGAAGAGCAGGACAGATTTGAAGATATAAAAAATATATTGTTTCTTCACAATATTCAAGTATTCACCAAGTACGGCGCTTTGACTTAACCCTTATTATTACTGCCGACGCGTCATATTCGCAATTCCGACCCTACATCTTCGATGGGAAATTCACGATCGTTACTGATCCTCAACCCTTCACTTGGCTTCACTCGGCTAAGGATCCTACTTCACGGTTAGCACGTTGGCGTCTTAAGTTGGGTGAATTTGATTATAATGTGAAATATAAACCTGGTAAAACAAATAAAAATTCCAACGTGCTATCACGGAACCCAACTCAGGAACCTGACCCCGATCCCTGCCAAGTCCTCCCTTTGCAAAAAACGAATCCTGTCGAACCACTGACTAATGAAAAGCATAAAAGAGGATGACCGTGGATAGAACCTCCCGCGAGTAGAACTCTCGAAAATGAAAAATCTAGTGACGAAGGAATAGGTAATCGAGTAAAACGATAGAACCTTTTCAAAAGGGCAAAAGGATTTTCCCATCACCTTTTAGGTTTAGATTCAAGCGATGATGACTGTGAATCGAGTCAAAATACCCAAGCAAGTTGAAAAGCACAGAAAAGACTCCTTCCTTCCGAAGAAGAATATCTGCCACAGTTAGAATTTACAGATGACCAATCATTTTCAAATCTTATGCAAAACCAAGTAGATAATGTTTAACCTAATGAAGCCATTGACGATAATGCTACGAATACGCCTAACTTAACTGAGGGAACGACAGAGTTGAAGACCTACGACTCAGATGTAGATGAATCTAATTACGAGTCGGATAACACCTTAAGCGACGGAGACATTACTATAAAAGTACAACCAAATTCTGCTCCCGATTCAGGGGAACTTGTCAAGGAATGTTTTAATGATACAGAATCCAACTTGACGAGACTCCAGAGTTAGTTCAGGTTCTTAAGCCCATTCGTCCTTGGGAAAATATTCCCGATCCAGATTTGAAAGTAGCCCTCGAGACCAATCTCAGTCTGCTGAAAATCAAAGAATCGCGTGAATTTCTCACTCATTCTAAAGATAATATCATGCACTTTATTTCTTCTGATTGTAATTTTTCTACTGCAATAAGGAATACATTGCTAAATTTGAATGACGTGAATATCGAGGAGTTTCCAGATAAAAACCCACGAATAGGGCAAATCGCGATCACAAAAAGGGGCTTTTTCAGAACTTCCAGTGTAATCGTAAAAAAGGAACTTTACGAACGCGTAGCGACAATTGGATTGAGACGGTTTGGACAAACTACCTAATAAGATCCTTAGACACTCATTCCAGGCAGTTTTTGATGGCAAGGAAATCACTCTAACACTTGGTAACGGCAAAATCGAATTTCCAGGCCCTGATTGAAGACATGATATTATTAAAGAATACCATACTAGTTTGATAGGTAGACGCAAAGGTGTCATTAAGACATTTAGAAGAATTCGTGAAATATTTATTTGGCCCGAACGTAAAAGAGAAGCTGAGAAAGCTATTCGCAAATGCCCAAGTTGCCGAAATCAGAAACTGATTCTCGTCAACCAATGATCATAAAGGATACACCCGCGAGCCCTTTTGATAAGATATACCTCGACATGATAGGACCCCTTCCAATGACTCCTAAAGGTAACAAATATATCTTAACAATGCAAGATAAATTAACTAAGTATTGTCTTGCAGTACCTGTACCTGATATCAAATCTCAAACGATTTCCAATGCATTTGCCCAACATTTCATCGCTCAGTCCGGCTTGCAGCAAGTGTTTTTAACTAACGAAGGTACATCTTTTACGGGCAAAATCTTTGAATACCTAGCAGAAATATTCAAGGTTAGACACATGACAACCTCCCGGTATAGACCTCAGTCTAATGGATCTCTAGAGCTAAGTCACCAAGTTCTGAGTGATTACCTATCTCTTTACATAGATGACTATGGAGATTGGGATACCTCAATTACTTTTGCACAGCTCAAAAAGTTATTATGCCCGAAAAATTAGCCCTCAATCCTTTTATGTTGGAGAAAGTGTCAAGGTTTTGTTAGAAACTAGGAAAAATAAACTTGAAAAATATTATGTCGGACTATTTGCCAAGTTACAGGTATTAGCGAACCATTTAATGCACAGGAAGAAAAGCATCCCAAATTCTGGATTTTTGCAGGAGTCAGAAGAAAGGCCGTTACCAGAGTACTCATTTCCTCAGAGGAACCTTCTTCTTTCCTCTTCCTCTTCTTCCTTTTTTACATTTTCTTAACTAACCTTTGATGAAAATTCATAATCGAGTCTTGATGATAACAGAAACGATTGGAAATTTTCCTACTTTCAGAACATAAGGGTATAGCGAAGAAACAGAGAGGTTCAAAATTCAAGGTCTGAACGCAAGTAAAACTTTTTCAATAATGGAAATGGTAAAAATATCAACATTTTTTAAATAATGCTAGTTCCTTTCATGCCATTAGGCATCGGATTAAACTTCGCATGGAATTGCGTGACCTACGTGGACATAGGAGAAATTCTCTATCAGAAATTTGAATTATTCCGAGAATTCACCAAATAGATGATTACTGTTGTCGTGAAATGATAGAACGCGACTGCAACATATATTTCCACCGACAAATCATGCAAGGGCGATTGGAAGCAGTAGACAAACGCGTAAACCAAATTCTTGCCCTCCTTATTCACGAAGTAAATCAAGGAGATTTTATTCACATTCGGGACATGCCCCTTATCAAGGGAGGTGCTCCATTCGGGTTCATAGGATCAGTGAATCTTTTTGGCACCCTTAACACTGACGATTTACAAAATATTGAAGCCGAAATAGATAGCTTACATCAAAGTAACGCATTTGTGGCTGAGTTGCACTCAAATACTATACATATAGCACGTTCAAAAGTTCACTAAAGTTCATCACGAACTACAAAGGGTTCAAACCGCTTTAAATCAATTTAAAATGTGCAAAGAAGGCTTTAATAAAGTAAAATCTGATATAGAATGCTCACGGGTTACTGTTGCAGCCTCATTAACAAGAATGCATCTTGTATCCTAATTTAATTTCCTCAAAACAACTTTTGAATGTCATTACAAGCATTAAGAGATTAATAAAATTTCCCATTTTGAATAACGGTAAAACAATACATACATACATTGATTAGCAGTTCGAACTCGAAAGTTCATTGCCTCACTACCCGATTCGGGTAGTGTTTCTAGGTGGATATTTACTACCAATGTGGGCCCACCACACCCACGACGGGCCAACAGCACGCAGTATTCCTGAACGGTCACCCATACAAGTACTAACCGCGCCCAACAATGCTTAACTTCAGTGATCTTACGAGAACTGGTGTTTTCAGCGTGGTATCGCCGTTAATAATAATAATAATAATACCAACATTTATTTCATCATTCTCTGGCATCAAAATTTCTTATGGGAATAAAAAACTTATCATTTTAATAAAAATACCGCTACCCAGCTTCCAGCCATTTGTATTCTTTAAACTTCATCCTTAATAAGCTCAGCCTATATAGTCCCCCAGTCAAAACACATTGCCATCTCAACCGATGAAGGATCCTACTTCTTCGCTGATGGCGAGTAGTTAAATTCATGTGCCAAATCAACTGCAGGATCCTTCTGCAGAATTACAAAACCATTATTTAATACCAATTTATACCCCACGTGTAAGAGTGCTCTGTTAACCGGTAATTCACTAAATACCTTAAAGCTGTGTAATATTTTGGTCAGTCCGAAGCCACGGAACTCCTGGACTTATATTCTTTCGCTGAATGGTTGGTTATATTTTATTCCAAAAGTAGAAAGTTTAACACTGGTTTGCGGAAGTGAAAAAATTCCCACGGTTATCCAGAGTCTTTCAGGAACTGGTATTTTGCAAATACTATCGGGTTGCTCCATTCATACCCCAGACAGCTACTCTCACTTCCTTGGAAGAGCGCTTATATAAGTGCCATTATTTCCACGATGCCCCATTTTTACTCGCAATTGCAAATATTTCAAACATCTTCCCTCTTCCCTTGGGAGAATTGATTAATAAAATAGCAGACGAATTTATTTATCCTATTGAACCTCCAATTTTCGAAAATAGCGAGAATGACATCGTACTGCAAGATATTGAGAAAAGAGCTTTTATACTTTCCCTTCAGGAGAATTTATTTTAATCATCATAATCATCATAATCTGTTACTCCTTCATTGAAAGACGAAGATTTTGCCCTCACTCAGTCAGATTCAACCTTCCATCATATTTTTCTTACATTTGCCAAATATAGAATAGAACTGAAGGGCCTATGACAAAGCCACACAACGCGTCCTCGGGTTGCGGATAGAGGGTCCATATACCAAGATTTTCTGCTGAATATGCTTACAATAATTGATAAGTAATCGTGGATAATTGTCCAGGGATGTTCCCGAAGGAATAACCCCTAAGCGGATGTGAACAACCGTGCCGAAAGTTGAATGGCACCTGGGTGACGTGTCGTAAACGGTGACTCTGGGATACCGGGCGACCTGCCAGAGTATGCAGCCTTATCCTTGCATTCAGGACTCTACAAGGACGGACGAACCCTTTCCCTAGCTGCTCGTGAAAATAACAATAACACTACGATTCCAGCATTATCCCTGTTCACGTAGGCTTTATGGCACGTGTACACACTCTGTGGTGCCAGAAATACCCAGAGCTTCAGCACGTTTCGCATCAGTCTTTGCCAAATCAGCCTGCCTAACTCTGGAAAAATGGATATGTGCGCGAAGCGCTTCCCCAACTGCTGCTTGAACAAGCTGCAGACGAAGATGAAGAAGCGACATTAAGAACAACCGCAGAAAGCAGGCACCTTCTGAGAGATGATCGCGATTCCAGCACAAGGAGGAACATTAACATGCCGGTACCTCCTAAGCCCCAAGATCTGAATAAAATCGATGCCTCCCTTCGCAAAGATATCTCGCAAGAGTCCGACATCTGGACCATCAATTGCTTAGTTTGTGGTGTTGCGAGAGCTTTGGCTGATTCAAATCGAAGGCTAAAACCGACGATGGATCAAAAGACCAAAAGACGCTTGCATCAACTGAACAAGAAGATTGGATGGGCAAGACAGAATGCGTCCCGTGTTCAGTGTGTGATTGACTACATAACATATGGTAGCCCGTTCACGGCCAGGGTTCGAAAGTTCGCCCAAGAAGTACGGATCTTGAATCACACACTAAACAAGTAAAAGCTGCTGACAATCAAGCAGCATATTCTTGACAATATACGGGTGTTATGTGACGCAAGGAGGAGAATACAGAATAAAGAGAGACTGATTAGGGAGAATCAACAGTTTCTTGCTGAGCTATCGCGCCTCTCCAGCGATCTCCCTGTATCTATCAAAAATCCACCCAAGCCCAACAAGGAAGAGACTCTTTGGAGATAAGTATACAAGATCCCGATAACACTAGAGTTGAAAGAAGATACTGACAATATCATCCGCTTTAAGGAGTTTTGCGACAACCGGCTAACATCTCAGGAGGACTGTCCATCAATCACTGCCGAAGAGGTGAAAAACGCACTCAGGGACACGAAGAACTTCTCCGCTGCAGGACCAGATTATATCAGGAACTTCTGGTGAAACAATTTTAATTCTGCACACCAAAATCTAGCCCGCATATTAACCTATAATTTAAAGTCAGAAGCGCCCATTCCGCGGTGGCTGGTGTTAGAACGCACTATACTCCTACGGAAAAAAGCAACTTGTCCAACCTTGAGAATTACAGGCCAATAAATTGTTTGAACACACTGTTTAAGATCTTTACAGCTGTCCTAAACAACAGGATTGTTCGACGAATTGAGCCTGTATGGCAAGAGATGTACGAACAACGTGGCTCGAAAAAAGGCGTAGCAGGCTGCCGAGAGAACTTGCTAATTGACAAGTGCGTCTGCAAAGTCCCGGCAGCCTACGAGCGTGTCCTGCTCATGGCCTGGATTGACTACCGGAAAGGTTACGATCCAACCTCTCATAGACTTATCACCTGTCTGTTGGAAAGCTTGGAGGTTCTTCCAAACACAGTGAGATGCATAGAGAGATCGATGCCCCTTTGGAAAACTAGATTTACTATCTCCTCTGGAAATTATCGGGAGACAACGAACAACGTCACCTTCCCGAGAGGAGTCTTTCAGGGCGATACCATGAACCCTTTGCTTTTTTGCATCACACTTCTGCCTCTTTCTCTCGCTCTACGGAATTCTTCTGGATACCTCTGTGGCGACACTAACCAGCGCGAGCATAAGGTCACTCATGTATTTCATATGGATGACCTGAAGATCTATGCCTCTGGTAAAAGCAAACTTCAAACTGCTATAAATATCGTCAAGAAGTACACAGGAGAGATTGGGATGGACTTTGGTTTGGACAAGTGTGCCAAAATTAATTTGAAGAATGGAAAGATTACTGGCGTTCCCAAGGACCCTGAGCTTGTGGGTATAAGTGTTGTTAGACATCTTAATACTGGAGAGACCTACACATACCAGATTTGGTCTTCCAATCTGTTGGCGTTGAACAAGGTATCTGCCACTAACATGCTTGCCGTCCCGGTTCTACTCTACTCGTTGGGGGTGGTTCAATCGACTAAAGAACGAGCTTAAGGCCCTTGATATCACCACATGTAAGACCATGCATATGCATAAAAGCTTGCATATCAATTCGTCAGTTCCGCGATTATACAGTTCACCCGAATTGTTCTAAGTAGAGCTTACATCGTTGCGAATGGCAGAGATCCTCTCCTAAAAATGGTCAGGAACCACGAGATGATTGGCAAAGGAGCGTTCCTTTACAAAGCCGCGGAGCAAGCGTTCGAGACCCTTGGCCTGAATTTTAACATCAGAAGTGAGAAAAGTGCATTACTCCATCTAGATGCTTCACTTCTAAAAGCCGAAGTGAAGAAAGCAGAAGTTGAAAATTTTCACCAACAGCTTCTCGAAAAGAAAATTCATGGAAACTTTCACAGAAATGTAGAAAAACAGTCATTGTCGGAAGAGCAAACTTTTGCTTTCCTCAGATCATCAGGGCTTGATTCAGGTACAGAGGGTTTTATTTTCGGATGCCCGGACGGTGTCATTTCCGCCTTAGCATACCGTGAGCGCATTTTATGTCATGAAGTTCCCAGTGATAGGTGCAGAGCGTGTCATGCACACGCTGAGTACCTAGAACACATACTATCAGTGTGTCCGACCCACGCAGGAAGTATGTATATCTATAGACATAATGCAGCCCTAAGAGTGCTTTATTACCATCTTTCTTCCTCTTACGGTTTCGGTCGCGACCCTGCCCTGCCGAACGCTCCAAGGGAGATAGAGTCAATTGTCCGAAACGAGAAGTGCCAAATTTTCTGGAACTTCGATTTTCGGGCAGCAGTCTCCGTTGCGCACTCAAGGCCTGACATTGTTCTCCAAGACTTCGAGAAACGAACTATATTCGTGATCGAATGCTCGGCTTCCTCCGAATACAACATCACTGCCAAGGAGAAAGAAAAGGAGGAGAGGTACCAAGGCCTTACAAGAGAGCTGCAACGACTGTACCCTAAATATTCGGTACAAGTAATTGTCTTTGTGATAGGTGCTGTCGGAGGTGCGAAACTATCACTGGCTCGTAACCTTAAAGCCATACACGCGTGCCAAAAATATGCCAAGGCACTTGCGAGATGGATGCAGAAAGCTTTCATCCTTGGGTCGCTTCGTGTCCTGAAGAGACACGAGGGTTTCGCCGGCCTGAAGATGTGATTTCGTCCTTCCTTGTGACCACTCATCTCACGGTTGTGAGACGTGGCCATAGGTGTGATTTACCGCGGTTCTACTGGGGGCTATTGACATTTTTTTAGATGGCAGTTGCTCTCAGTGGGACCCTGCGGTAGTTGTTTAACTCTTTTATATATATATATGCATACATATATATGCATGTCCTACGAGGACACGCTCGTAGGCTGCCGGGTCTTTGCAGACGCACCTGCCAATTAGCAAGATCTCTCGGCAGCCTGCCATGCCTTTTTTCGAGGCACGCTGTTCGTACATTTCTCTCCAGACAGGCTCAGTTCTTCGAACAATCCTGTTGTTTAGGACAGCTGGACAGATTTTTTTACAGTGTGTTCAAACAAGTTATTGGTCTGTAATTCTCAAAGTTGGACAAGTTGCTTTTTTCCGTAGGAGTATAGTGCGTCCTAACACCAGCCACCGCGGAATGGGCGTTTCTGACTTTAAATTATAGGTTAATATGCGGGCTAGATGTTGGTGTGCAGAGGTAAACTTGTTTCACCAGATGTTCTTGATACCATCTGGTCCGGCAGCGGAAAAGTTCTTCGTGTCCCTGAGTACTTTTTTCACCTCTTCAGCAGTGATTGATGGACAGTCCTTCTGAGATGTTAGCAGGTTGTCGCAAAACACCTTGAAACGGATGATATTGTCAGTATCTTCTTTAAACTCTAGTGTTTTCGGGATCTTGTATACTTCTCTCCAAAGAGTCTCTTCCTTGTTGGGCTTGGGTGGATTTTTGATAGATACAGGGAGATCGCTGGAGAGGCGCGATAGCTCAGTAAGAAAATGTTGATTCTCCCTAATCCATCTCTCTTTATTCTGTATTCTCCTCCTTGCGTCACATAACACCCGTATATTGTCAAGAATATGCTGCTTGATTGTCAGCAGCTTTGACTTGTTTAGTGTGTGATTCAAGATCCGTACTTCTTGGGCGAACTTTCCAAACCCTGTCCGTGAACGGGCTACCATATGTTATGTAGTCAATCACACACTGAACACGGGACGCATTCCGTCTTGCCCATCCAATCTTCTTGTTCAGTTGATGCAAGCGTCTTTTGGTCTTTTGATCCATCGTCGGTTTTAGCTTTCGATTTGAATCAGCCAAAGCTCTCGCAACACCACAAACTGAGCAATTGATGCTCCAGATAAAATTAAATTAACTTATTATAATTCTTTAACGATTTCTACCAAACTTGTTATGAATTACTCTACAATAAATGATTGAACTCAGTTAAACAATCTATAATTAGTTAATTATATTGAATGTACATAAATTAAACTCATTATAACTAGTGATATATAAAAGATTATAAACTATTATCATTGATACAATTTATTCCATTATTCTTATAAAATGTGTGACTTTCTTGAAGGCATCAGAATCTTTTTGGCTCACTAACCAAAACTAAATCTCCTATTTTAAATACCACAGTAGAACCACTTCCTTGAGTTCGTTTCCATTTCTCGAAGTTTAATTTGAGCCTCTCCCTTGCCAAAAAAATATTTGCATCATGTGATTAATCTACTACCTTGGGAAATGTAATTAACTGCATAATTTCATCTTTAGGTTTTTTCCAAAATGTAATTCTAACGGGGTAAAGCCAGTGCTGTGATGTGTCGTAATGTTGAGAAAGAATTCAATGTCAGGTAAATGTTTGGCCCAACGAGTGTGGACCTCAGAGCACAGAGTTCTAAATAATCTACCCAATTCACGCATCACGCATTCTGCAGGATTACTTTTGGGATGACGAATTAATGAGTGAACTGGATACGTTTTTCTAACAAAATTTGTATGTGGTTTGATATTCAGTTTGTATTCTAAACAATTTGCACTTTCGTTCTTTGGTGTATGCAATTTTTCAAATCTAGACATCATCTCAATGAAAGCTTCCCGCTCGCAGTCAGAAAGTCCCGATAGTTTACACGCAATCTCTCGGATTCCGTCCAAGAAAGTGCCGCGTTCCACCTCAACATTTTCATGATCCATTTCTACAGTCTCAATGCATACATTTATTTCATCATTCGAATTAAATTCATTTTCGTGTATGATATTTCCACAAATTACCTCGATCGATGGTAAACCTTCGGAAAATGAGAAAACATCCCCTTTCGTCCAATCGTCATCGAATTTTGATTTTACACCCTTTGTTTTCAAAAATAAATCATTGTTATTATCATTACTATACAATTTCGAAGAATATAATAATGAAAAACAGTTAAATTCACAATTATCCAAGAAAAAATCATTGTTACAAGAATAGGCATTCTCTGTGTTCGCATCATTACATGTGTGAACATTAGAGTTAGAAAAATCAAAGTAAGAGGGGTGAGTTATGTCATCTTTCGCATTATACTCGTCCTCTGGTACATCAATAAATTTATCATGGACAACATCAATTACTTGTATATAGGTAATGTTTTGATCTTGACAGACGCGCACTCGTTCGGACGAAAGCAGATAGAAAGCGACCAATGACCGCAGAACCGGAGAATCATCAATATTCAGGCTATGCCTTTTATAATCTATTTGAACCCTATTCTGTAATAACCAATCGTTTCATAAAATTATCTGATTCGATAATTTAGGTACCACCAAAAAATTCGAAATCAAATGAGTATCACCTATAGATAATTGTAGTGAGACTTGTTTTTTAACCGTAGTTGGCTTTTTACCCACAGCAGTGAATAAAACAATATTTGATACCATGCAAGGAAATATATTTATAAAATTTCTCGGAGATGCAAGTCACTTGGCTTCCAGTGTCGATCAAAGCTGATGTGGGAACATTAAATACATAAAGAATTAATCGTGGACAAAATGGTGTTTTAATTGATTGATCGGTGTTAGGATTCGAATCAGACTCACACTCTACACTCCGTGCAAGGTCGTCATATTGATTACATGACGTATGGTGCGATGCTGGACCCGAATTCAACGCACCAATTATTAATTTAAAGGGTTTTTGTTAACAGTTGTATAAACTTGACTAACTTTCACTGGTAACGAAGGAGGGGGTAATTCATATTAGGCAAATTCACAGTCTCCAAATTTGAATTTTTCTCTATTGAATTTAAAGGCATTTGCGACATTTGCATACTTGAAGATTGAACCCCTACCATTGAAGGCATACAATTGCACGAACTGCATTGTTGATCATTCGCTTTCAAATTTCTTGATCTGACAGGATTTTTACAATTACTGTTATTTTCTATTTGATCTTTACCACGATACTCAGTTGTTTTTTCACTATTATGTGTTTTTTCAATAAAAGTTGAATCTAACTGAGCAAGCGCTTGTGTGACCTTTTTACCATCCTCATAATCTACAGTCACTAAAGCTTCCCGTACTCGTAATGGTATTTGCTGAACGACACAGTAATGTAACTCATAAGGTTCCATTTTTGGTGGAAAATATTGAGCCTCTTTGATTTGTTTTAAAAAATATGTTAGGAGATTACCTTGTGAGGGATCAAATCGTTTAGCAGACCAAACTGATTTTATTCTAACTCGAGTGGGAACGGAAAAGAACTATTCGAGAAATGCTTCACGAAATGCTTCATAATCGACAAGCTCATTTCGTTCAGTCTCGAACCAAAACTTCGCACGACCTTCAAGAGCATTCGGCACAAAATTCAAGTTTATTCATTTGAAAAATGGTTGATGAAATGAAATGAAATTACCCTAATTCTACCGCCTGACCTTCGAGCGTGAAGTGTCGACATGCTAAACTTCAGGAATTTTGTTCTTCTTAGAGAAATTTTGATATTACACTTCTGACCTTTTCTTTGAATGCAGTCCTGTCTGATTTGGCTGTTATTTCTAATGTGCCATCAGAAATAACAGTCGCCACCGTCTTCACTTACACTCACACCCGACACGTCGCAACCGCTGCCCCGCGGATTTTCACGATATTGACACAGTGTCTCTCTTGGGTTCCAGTATTGTGGAAAAATTTGAGGATGGTGACCTTACCGCTCCCCAGAAAGTGCGAAAAAAGTTAGGGAAATGCTGCAATAGGACTATTGTACGACCGTCGCGTCACTCGAGTGTCGTTTAGGTGCTGAAATCAGCACAAACAGTTCCTGAAGCGGCACTGGCAGCCCAGTGCCGTTTGAGTACCATTCGATCGGCAGGGCAGGGTAAAATGTAAATTGTAACATTATCCTTTTACACGAGCATTGTTTTTATTTTTCTGTCATCTAGATTTCTCAGGGCAGCTTCAATTTTTATTTAATAATGGTAATTATTAATGCCAATTAATGCCAACGGCCATGCCACGCGGTTAGTACTTGGATGGGTGACCATTCGAGAATACTGTGTGCTGTTGGCATATTATGGGTGTGGTAAGCCCAAACTTGCAGTTATTTATAACTGCAAGAAAACTATCCACCTGGAAACACTACCCGAATCGGGTAGTGTCAAGCCTACCCTGAAAGGGAAATGGCTTAATGGTATACAATTGCTTCTAAATTCAATTGCATCGAATGGCCCTCCTATGGAATTTTATTAATGAGAATTGGGACTTTTCGACGATTTAATTTGTCCTAGTCAGGAAATTGGTCCCGAATACGCACGTCGGCACCGATCCTAGGAGGACGATAAAACTGAAACGAAATGCCCGATTATTTACAACAATTATAATAGAAACACTATCAACTATATGAGGTTCTCGATTAGCATTAAAATTGACTTTACATTTTTCCATTTTCAAACCCTAAATTTTGAAGTAATTTTCTAAAAGTAATTCTCTAGAAATGTAGCTGTCTTTTGATCCAATGTCGATAATTGATCTAATTTCAATAATAGTTTGCTTCTGATTTCTTTCCGAATGACTCCCCACTTTACTCTTTCCGAATGTTTCCAATTTCTTTCGGAATCAAATTTAAAATATATATATTCACGTAATAATAACTTATGTTTATCTTTAGAGAATTTTACATTGCAGTAATCCTATTGATTCCTGTTGAATGGAGAAAAGTCGATTCCTAAAAACCTAGAAATAAGGAAATTTCATATAGATAGAGAAACAGATAAGGAAGTTAAAAAGGTCAAAATCAGCAGGGCTGGATGGGCTAGAGAACGAAGCATGGCTGTTTAGTACACAAGAGGTTAGGGAGAGGCTGAAGGAGGTAGTGAAGAAAGTATGGAGGGGGGAGGGATTCCCACGAGGGTGGAGAGAAGGATTAATAGTGCCTCTGTATAAGAAAGGAGATAGGGATAGGCAGGAAAATTATAGGGGGATTACGCTAATGAATACGGCGTATAAAGTATGCGCGATGGTAGTAGCGGAGAGGCTGCGGAAGGATTTCGAGGGGAAAGAAATATTGCCAGAGACGCAGGCGGGCTTTAGGGCAGGTAGGAGTACTATCGAAAATATCTACGTTCTGCAGCACGTGGTGGATAGATAATTAGCGAAGAAGGGGTCGAGAGTGTACGCGTTTCTTGTGGATCTGAAAGGCGCGTTTCCGTCGGTGGATAGGGGGAGGTTGTGGGAGGCGATGGAGGAGAGGGGAGTGGAGAGGGGAGTGGAGAGAGGCCTGATCGAGAGGGCCAGGGAGATATATGAAGAAACCAAAGATAAGGTAAGAGCAGGACAGGGGATTTCGGAGGGATTCTGGATGGATAGGGGGTTAAGACAAGGATGTCCGCTTAGCCCGACGCTTTTTGCGATTTTAATTTCGGATATGGAAAGTAAGCTGGAGGCCGGAGTGGTAGGAGGAGTCAGGATAGGAGGGGTTAGAATTTGGTCGCTAGCGTATGCAGATGACATAGTGTTGTTGGCAAAAAGCGAGGAGGCCTTAAAGGAAATGATGAAGAGGTTGAGAAGATACCTGGTTAAGAACAGGTTATAACTGAATGCGGAAAAGTCCAAGGTTATGGTTTTCAGAAAAGGAGCTATAAGGGATAAGGAAGGGGAGTGGAAGTGGAAGGGAAAAGCGGTGCAGGCGGTGAAAGAGTTTGTGTACCTGGGCTTCTTGTTTCGGACGAATGGCGGAGTGGATGATCACATAAAAGAGAGAGTGACGAGGGCAAATGTGGTGATGAGGCAGGTGTGGGGGTTGGCAAAGAAGTTATTCGCAGATGATTTTGGAAGGAGAATGAAATTTTTTGACTCACTAGTGATGAGTGTGCTATTGTATGGAGTAGAGGTATGGGGGTGGAAGGAAAGCGAAGAGGTAAATAGGATACAGGAGAGATATGTAAAGTGGACACTGTGGTTGGCAAGGAACACGCCTAATTATATTGTCAGGAGGGAGACGGGGAGAACGAGTGTAGGGATTCTAGCGGGGAGTCGAGCGTGTAAATATGAGGAGAAATTTTTGGAAGAGGGGGGAAGTAAGCTGGTTAGGGAGTGTTGATGGGAGAAGGAGAACAGGAGAGGGGGTGGGAAGATGGAGGTTGAAAGAGAAGGGTATTTTAGAACGAATGGACTGCATATGGAGGAATTGAGAAGGATGCATGAGGAAGGAAGGAAGGTATATGAGTTGGTTAAGAAAAACAGCATGGAGGGAGAGAAGACAGCAGGGGAAGAGAGAATAAGAGAGACAAGGTTTAATGGGAACTATGTGTGGATTATGCCAAGGGCGAGAGCGCAATATTTGTGTGAGGAAGGAGAGAAAGGAAGTCACGAGCTTATAGCGAGGATGAGATGTGGGTGTTTGGAGGGTTTCAATAGGTTCTGGCTCGCTAGGGAAAAGAGGATGTGTGAACTATGTGGGAAGGGGGAGGCAAGAGTGGAGCACTGGTTGGAGGAGTGCGTGGAGGTGGAAAGGAGTGGGATAAGCATGGAGGTATTGATGCATGAAAGGGGGGACAAAAGGGCAGTAGCATGGGTGAAAGGAGTATTGGTTAAGATGGAGAAGAAGAGAAGGAAGGAGGAAGAGGAATGGAGAAGGAAAGATTGTAAATAGAGGAGGAAGTAAATATAAGTAAATGTAAATATTGTAAATAGTAGATAAGTATTAGGTATTAGTCGCGGAGGCAGAGTTTGGTAATGCGAGGCAAGCAAGAAAGTAGGGACATGCGAGCGAGGCGAGGCGAAGCGAGGAAGGCAATGCGATAAGAGCGAGCGGCGTTAGAGATAAGGTGTGGAAGGATGTTAGTTTTAAGGGTTACTTTTAAGAAAATTCTGTAAAAAATGGAAGTGTAAGCAAGTCAATTTTTTAAGGCCAGCAGGCTAAAAAATAAACGTTTATCTATCTATCTATAAATCGCACTGAGCTGGACTGAATGATGAAAAGCCATAAGAAGCGTCACTTTGATCGAACTCCATATTCACAATAAAATACAAGGTTTACTGATAAAGTAACTGAGCACAATGAAGTTTTACTGGCAACACTGGAAAACACTATGGAAAATTAGAAATATCCTAAATTTTTTGTGATTTCAATCAAGAATCTTCGAAAAATCGCTGACAGCATCTCGTCGTCTGTGCTTGTCTCCAGCGTCATTTTGATCTAAGATTGTCGCTTACTCACTCGCTCCCAGTTGTGCAATCGATAAACCCAATCGATAGTAAGTATTCGAGTGCACTAATACTCAACTGAACCAAAAGAATTGAATGTTATTATAAGTTTTAAAAAATGTCGTTAGTGTGCGTTAACCTCTGCCAATGATGATGATTCTTGTAGATCTCACAAAAAATATAGCCGCATTTAACTGCTTTGTTTTAAATGGTCTTTGGTTCAATCAAGTCTGGTGCAATCGAATACATACTATAATCGATATGAATGAAATCGAAGATACAAAATGGCGACGCAGAGACACTGATAACGATTTCCCCAAGATTGTTGTTTAAAATCACAAAATTCTTCGGATATACGTAATTTCCCATAGTGTTTTCAGTCAAATATTATTGTGTGCAGTTATTTTTTAGAGGAAATCTGGGTTTTTAGTGTCAATATAGAAATGGAGCCAAGTGATGCTTCTACGAGTCCAGCTCAGGGCAAATTATATCTCATATACAGTACATTTTTTTACAATACAGAAAACTAATTTTATGAAAAAAGGATATACGCCCTAATAGCACGGAATGTTCGTGGAACGTTCCGCGGGCACTTTTGGAACGTTCCCGGAACGTGTAAAATGTCCGCCCCTTGCGAACGTTCCAGGAACGTTCCACTGGCACCTGAGGGGAACCTTCCATTATTGTTATTTTCAACAACAATTATCTCGTAAACCGTAACAATGGATGTCATTTTTGAGTTTTGAGTACCGCATATACTACACTATAATATGGTATCCGTATCATAAACTGACATCGATTTAGACCTATCGCTTATGGTTTACGCGATATTTATTGATAATAATAACAATAACGATAATTTATGTTTGAAACGTTCCTGGAACGTTCCACTGGAACGTACCCAAGGGGCGGACATTTGACACGTTCCGGGGACGTTCCACGAACGTTCCCGGAACGTTCCGTGCTATTAGGGCAGTAATTAAAAATGATAGTTGAGCAAATGGAATATTTAAAGTGTATAAGTAAAAAATGCTTTCTTAATAGTTATGAAATTTTCCTATTTTTAGGTTTTTAGGAAAAATCTTTGCTATGGGGAGTCAATAGGAATAAGCGTCAAATAATGTTTGAAATACAATTTTATTTAGGTCTCACCAAAAACATAGATATGGAAGATGCGGTGGTAGACACGACCGTTTATTTTCAATCGAGAATAAACAGTGGGACACGCAGGAAACAATTCGAAAATTGAAGTTAATTTTATTCATTTGTAGAAACTTCAGCAATTTTAAGCGCTTTCACACTATTGCAGATCATCAGATTTCATGCAGAAAGTTCACAACAGTGAAAGAGACAGGCTGTTCTCCATCTCCTTCTCACTTGTGGACTTTCTGCATGCAATCGGCTGATCTGCAATCGTGTGAAAGCGCCCTTTGTCATAAATAAAATTCTTTTTTTTTTGGTTGATTATCCATCATTTTAGTTGAAAAATGTTTTTTCTTCATAATTTGCCTATATTTTGTTGAAAATAATATTTTTAATATGTGTATTCTTGGAGTGTCACCATACCTCTTCAAGATGTAGTTTAAGTAACCGATGATATCGCAGAACGTTACTGACCTTGATATATATATAGTGGTTTCGGTTTCGATTCCTTTGGAATAGAACTGAAGGGCCCATGAAAAAAGCCACCGAACGCGTCTTCGGGTTGCGGATAGGGGAAAATGATTAATAAGCAGTCGCGGACAATTGTCCAGGGATGGTCCCGAAGGAATAACCCCTAAGCGAAGGCGTAACAACCGTGCCGAAAGCTGAATCGCACCTGAGTAAGGTCTCTTAAACGGTGACTCTGGGATACCGGGCGACCTCTCAGAGTACTAGCCTTATCCTTGCACGCGGAGCTCTACAAGAATGGACGAACCCTTTCCCTAGCTGCTCGTGGGAACAACAATGAAACCACTAAAACACCAAAATGTTGTAGATGCGGTTCAAAACGATCGAACGCGCAGAGCACCCGACAATGGGTCGGCAAACAATGCCGAACATCCTAGAGTTCGGGGTGCTGAAAATAATTTAGATGGAAACACGACGACGAACCGGCGAAACGCCCACATTGAGTGGACGGATCAACTCAAGGATGACGTGCTAGACTGCTCCGATGCCAGCATTATCCCTGTTCGCGGAGGCTTTATGGCGCGTATGCACACTCTGTGGTGCCAGAGACACTCAGAGCTTCAGCACCTTTCGCATCAGTCTTTGCGAAATCAAGCCGACTACCTCCGGAAAAATGGATATGTACGCGGAGCGCTTCCCCAACCGCTACTTGATCAAGTTGCAGACGAAGATGAGGAAGCGACATTAAGACCAAACGCAGAAAGCACGCACCTTCTGAGAGATGATCGAAATTTGAGTACAAGAAGGAACATTAACATGCAAGTCCCACCTAAGCCCCATAATCTGGCTGAAATGGATGCCTCCCTTCGTAGAGATATCTCGCAAGAGTCCGACCTCTGGACCATCAATTGCTCAGTTTATGGTGCTGCGAGAGCTTTGGCTGATTCAAATCGAAGGCTAAAACCGACGATGGATTAAAAGACCAAAAGACGCTTGCATCAACTGAACAAGAAGATTGGATGGGCAAGTCAGAATGCGTCCCGTGTTCAATGTGTGATTGACTACATAACATCTGATAGACCGTTCACGGAAAGGGTTCAAAAGTTCGCCCCAGAACTAAGGATCTTGAATAACACACTAAACAAGTCAAAGCTGCTGACAATCAAGCAGCATATTGTTGACAAAATACGGCTGTTATCTGACGCAAGGAGGAGAATACAGAAGAAGGAGAGATGGATCAGGGAGAATCAACAGTTTCTCGCTGACCCATCGCGCCTCTTCAGCGATCTCCCTGTTTCTGTAAAAAATCCACCCAAGCCCAAGGAGGTAGAGAATTTTTGGAGAGAGGTGTACAAGATCCCGAAAACACTAGAGTTGAAAGAAGATACTGACAATATCATCCGCTTCAAGGAGTTTTGCGACAACCTCATAAAATCTGAGGAGGAATGTCTACCAATCACTGCCGAAGAGGTGAAAAAAGCACTTAGAGGCACGAAGAACTTTTCCGCTGCTGGACCAGATTGTATCAAGAACTTCTGGTGGAAGAAGTTTACTTCTACACACCAACATTTGGCCCGCATATTCACCTCATATTTAAAGTCGGAGACGCCCATTCCGCAGTGGCTGGTGTTAGGACGCACTTTACTCCTGCCGAAAAAAGGCAAATTGTCCAACCCAGAGTATTACAGGGCAATAACTTGTATGAACACACTGTATAAGATCTTTACAGCTGTCCTAAACAACAGGATTGTTCGACGAATTGAGCCTGTATGGCGAGAGATGTACGAACAACGTGGATCGAAAAAAGGTGTAGCAGGCTGTCGAGAGAACCTGCTAATTGACAGGTGTGTCTGCAAAGACGCTGCAGCCCATCAGCGCGTCCTGTCAATGGCCTGGATTGACTACCGGAAAGCTTTTGATTCAACCTCTCATAGACTTATTATCTGTCTGTTGGAAAGCTTGAAGTTACATCCACACGTAGTGAGATGCATAAAGCATAAAGCATAAAGTGAAATGCATAAAAGCAAACTTAAAACTGCTATAAATATCGTCAAAAACTACACAGGAGAGATTGGGTTGGACTTTGGTTTGGACAGGTGTGCCAAAATTAATCTGAAGAAAGGTAAGATTGCTGGCGTTCCCACGGACCCTGAGGTTGTGGATATAAGTGTTATTAGACATCTTAATACTGGAGAGACCTATCTACCTATACCTGGTCATGCCTCAAAGCCGCACTCAGGACGAAACATCAGTGAAGGAGTCTCTTCGAAGCAGATACAAGCATCTTCTTCGACAGATTTGGTCTTCCAATCTATCAGCGTTGAACAAGGTATCTGCGACTAACATGCTTGCCGTCACGGTTCTACTCTACTCGTTTGGGGTGATTCAATGGACGAAGAACGAGCTTAAGGCCCTTGAGGTCACCACACGTAAGATCATGCATATGCATAAAAACTTACATATCAATTCGTCAGTTCCGCGATTATACATTTCACGCCGTCAAGGCGGACGCGGAGTTCTGAAACTCCAGTGTCTTCTTAACCGAATTGTTCTAAGTACAGCTTACATCGTTGCGAATGGCACAGATCCTCTCCTAAAGATGGTCAGGAACGACGAGATGATTGGCGAAGGAGCGTTCCTTTACAAAGCCGCGGAGCAAGCGGCCGAGACCCTTGGCCTGAATTTTAACATCAGAAGTGAGGAAAGTACATTACTCCATCTAGATGCTTCACTTCTAAAAGCCAAAGTAAAGAAAGCAGAGGTTGGAAAATTTCACCAACAGCTACTCGACAAGAAAATGCACGGAAACTTTCACAGAAATGTAGAAAAACAGTCCTTGTCGAAGGAGCAAACTTATGCTTTCCTCAAATCATCAGGGCTTAATTCAGGTACAGAGGATTTTATTTCTGCATGCCAGGACGGTGTCATTTCCACCTTAGCATACTGTGAGCGCATTTTATGTCAAGAAGTTCCCAGTGATAGGTGCAGAGCGTGTCATGCACACACTGAGTACCTAGAACACATACTATCAGGGTGTCCGATCCACGCAGGAACTACGTATATCTATAGACATAATGCGGCCCTAAGATTGCTTCATTACCATCTTTGTCGCTCTCACTGCCAAGGAGAAAGAATAGGAGGAGAGGTATCAAGACCTTAAAAGAGAGCTGCAACGACTGTACCCAAGATATTCGGTGCAAGTAATTGTCCTTGTGATAGGTGCTCTCAAAGGTGCGAAACTATCACTGGTTCGTAGCCTTAAAGCCAAACCCGCGTGCCAAAAATATGCCAAGGCACTTGCGAGATGAATGCTGAAAGCTGTCATTCTTGGGTCGCTTCGTGTCCTCAAGACACACGAGGGTTTCACTGGCCTGACGTTGTGATTCCTTCGTCCCCTGTGACCACCCATCTCACGGTTGTGAGACGTGGCCATAGGTTTGATATACCGCGGTTCTACTGGGGGCTATTGACATTTTTTTTAGATGGCAGTTGCTTTCAGTGGGACCCTGCGGTGGTTGTTTAAATCTTTTTTTAAATTATATATAAGTCATTATCGATTTTCACCAAATTTGGTACCTAGGGACTTACAAAATTCAAGATGGCGGATCCAATATGGCGGTTAATTTTGGTGAATTTAGTCCGTCATCTTGGATCCGCCATCTTGAATTGCCAATTCAAGCTCGTATTCATAATCAGCGACTCAAGATTCGTGACCGGTGGCCCCAAAACTGTACGGGTACCAAATTTGGTTGAAATCGCTTGATTATATAAAGTTGCGTCCACCATCTTAAATGACGTAATCTCGC
>CAKNYM010040563.1:8791-33519 GCA_932195095.1 Andricus curvator
ATTTTTGTCATCTTTAGAACGCCTTAAAAAATTTTCTTGGAGGAGAGATGCCGCTGGGGAGACTTGCCGCATTTTTGCCATCTTTAGAACGACCTAGAAAATTTTCTTGTGGGAGAGATGCCGCTGGGGAGACTTGCCGCAGATGTGACAATCCATCCTGGGACACTTGCCGCAGATGTGACAATTAGTCCTGTGAGACTTGCCGCAGTTTTGCCAGTTTAATTTAGACTTGAACATTTTTCCCGGATGAGTGATGCCGCTGGGGAAATTTGCCGCGGGTGAGAGATGCCGCAGATGTGACAATTAATCCTGTGAGGCTTGCTGCAGTTTTGCCATTTTATATGCACTTGAAAATTTTTTCCGGATGAGAGATGCCGCCGAGGAGACAATAAGTCCTGGGAGACTTGCCGCAGTTTTGCCATTTTCATTTGGACTTCAAAAAAATTTTTGAGGGGAGAGATGCCACAGGGAGGCTTGCCGCTGGCGAGAGATGCCGCAAAAATGTCAATTTCACTGTGAGAAATGCCGCGCGGGAGAGAAGCCGCTGGGTAGAGATGCCGCAGTTGTGACATGCCGCAGATGAGACAAGCCGCAGTTGTGACATGCCGCAGAAGTGACATGCCGCAGATGTGACATGCCGCAGATGTGACATGCCGCAGATGTGACTTGCCGCAGGTGTGACACGCCGCAGGTGTGACTTGCCGCAGGTGTGACTTGCCGCAGAGAGACTTGCTGCATGTGAGATGATATGGACCCTAAAAATTCACCTCTTTGCCTCAACATTCATTTTTTGACTAAAAATGTAATTATTCAATTTTTGGTTGCAAATTATTTTAGTTAAAGATTCATCATTTTAGTTGAAAATTCATCTTTCTTGTTTAAAATTCAACTATCCCAGCCAAAGATTTACAATTTTAGTTGAAAATTCATCCATTTTTTTTGAAAATGTAACTATTTTTTTAAAAGTTAGCTTTTTTGTGGAAAGTAATTTTTTAACTGAAAATTTAACTTAATCCAATTGCATATTCCATAGTTTTAGTTTGATCTTTTTTAGTAAAAATCCATTTTTGTTGTTGAAAATTCCACTATTTCAATTGAAGATTCATCGTTTTAGTTGAAAATTCATCTTTTTGGTTTAAAATGCAACTATTTAAGTTGAAGATGCATCATTCTAGTTGAAAATTCATCAGTTAGGTTGAAAATTGAACTATTTTGTTGAAAATCCGTTTTTTGTTTGTTGAAAATTAGTTTTTTCAACTGGAAGTTTAACTATTCTAATTTTGGTTAAAAATTGATATTTGTAGTGGGAAATTTAAGTATTTTTTTTAAATTAATTTATTTTGCAATTTTTTGCTCTGTTGTATTAAAGGATGTTTAGAATAAACATCATGAATTAAAATAAACATTTGTGTTTTGCGGCAAAAGTTAATGTTACTTTTGGTTAACCGGGAAAATTGAAAAAATTGACCGGGAAATGAACGGGAATTTGATAATTGTCCACCGAATCGCCACCCTGTAGAAAGAGAGGTCCGATCGACTTCAAGCATCAGAGTCCCACTGTAGTTTTTTGTAATGTTAAACTGTCAAGTGTTGACGTGAGAATTGTGAAACCCGTGTTTTTCGTGGATAGTTAATCTAATATTTATAAAAGAACGCGATTTTCTGTTAAATAACTTCTTCGTATGCATTATGTGCTATACGCAAAAGTGGGTGCTTCCCACTTAAAACGTTTTTTTTCGGAAGTGTTTCGCTTATGCATACATGGTTGCAAAATATTGATGTGTTTTTGGATGCTGCTGTCTTGGAATGGTTTAATCAGTCAAGCGACAGAGTATCTGGACCGATTATTTAAGTGAAAATTCTCCTTTTAAACGAGCATGCGCAGCGGCCCGCAAACGTTTAAAATACGTAAGCAGGAAACCCATTTATTTTAACGTGTAACAGCAAGGTTTCTTCCTTATTTCCGTTAAATATTTAGTTTACCCTTGTCTCCGTATTAGAATAACAATTTTTAAAATATTTTTTATCACGCAGTAAAATCCACCGGAAACGGTTCATTCACCCCTAACTGTTTACGTTCGGAGTGAACATAACTCCAGGGAGTTAGGTCCAAGGTCAGCCCCAAAAATGATCATATCTCCGGGGTTCACTGTATTTATATTCCGTAAGTGCACCTGCATTGATTCTGTTGCACAGCAACTTTATTCGAGTCTTTTCCTCGGCGATAAAAAAATATCCTCAAAAAGTCTCATTCTTTAAGATTATTTATTTTTGCAAAAAAATAATGTAATGACAAATTAAAAAAAAAGATATATAAAACATTCTGTTTATTTGATGCTATTGTTTAGAAAAATTCAAGTCCGTTGACTGAAAAGTATCTAAAATAAAAAATGCTATCCTTTTGTATCTGTAGAAGTGGATGTTGCAATATTATCTATCAGTTCCTTATTTTATTTCGAAAAGAAAAGGAACTGACAGATTTAATTACGATGGCAATCCTCTAGTGATATTTTCGAATTTACAAGTTTTTAAGTTTCCTTCTCTCTTTGCAGATTTACTCGACCTTGTCATGTTCGAAGGTATTAATAAAATAAAATAATAAAGAGCAAAGAAAGTATTTTCTCGCCAAGAGCTTTGCTAAAAGCTAAGCCAATGTATTTTAGGAAATTAATGCTAACTAAAAGTGTTTTAACATTTTTTATTTAATTTGTTTATTAATTTGAACAGTGACTTTGAACAGTTGATGCGTTTTTTGCGACTAACTCGTTTGTAGTTTTTGTAGCAATTTGGTTCCTCATCTATCTTGTAGTAGTTATTAATCAATCTTCACAAAGAACAAATTGAATCCCTTTAATGTCGGGTTGAAAGCAGCTTCCATCATTTTAATTACAGCAGAAGGATTTAATAATTTTAATATAAGTAGAAAAGCAGACGTGTTAAATTCAGATTCTTTTGAGCTATACGAAACTGGGTTTCGAATACATATATTTTTCTGTGTTTACAAAAGATTAAAAAAAAAATATGTTTGCGAAAATTTGAATAAAATTGATGTAAATACCTTTTGTTACCTGCGTTTTTGTGAGTATGCATAAGCTTGAGTGGCTCTATGCATTTTTATTGCTATGGTTTTTGCTAAAAAATGTGTACAAGGTTACTAACAAGGAGAGGTCGCTAGAGACCGACTCGACTGGGGCTTTACAGGGTGAGAGTACATGAAAGTCCATTAGATTTGAATTCTTTCTTTCGATCCATTGGGCCTCAGTTTCCAAGATATCGAGGTTTGTGTATTTACGCTTGAGCGCTGGACTCTATAGAGAAACTGAGGCCCATCTGATAGAAAGAAACAATACTTACCTAATGGATTTTGATGCACTTTCACCCTCGAAAGCACCAGTCGAGTCGTCCCGCATCTTTCGAGCTCTCATTGTAAGTGAATGGTTCTTTTTCAGTTGGAATGCCGGGAGTAGCACCTATTGCACCTTCAAATACAAACCCAACACCGATTGCAGCTTTTGGTATGGGACCAACTGTGCCAATGCACCCAATGGGTCCTGGAATTGGAGCAGTTTCAGGTGTTGTTCCTGGCGTTATACCAAATATGCCAGCTATACCGACAGGTAATCTAAACAATTTACTATTGCATTTTAGAATATTACTTTTTATCAATATTTTATTTATAATTTATTTTCAAACTAAAATAAGATTAGTGAAACCCTTCTTCTCGGAAGAACAAAGAAGCACTTGACAATTGAAAAAGTTATTGCACAAATAATGCTAGAATGTAAAAAGTACTGATAATAAATGTTGCATGAGAAATGTACCCTTAAGACTTGAGCTTTCAAAGCTTTTGAGGGAAATATGAAAGGTTGAAAGTGAAAATTGATTTCCGTAGACAACGGTGTGATTGCGACAGCAGGGGTCATCCAACCAATCTTCTCATCCGCGAGTCCTCCAGTTGCGGCTGCAATTCCTACTGGAAACATTCCTCCTAATGGTGGTATTCACACTCCAGTTTCTACCAACTCACCATTGAGTACAACTGCACGGCCACCCAGTATAGAGAGAGTTGGTTCCGTGGACTCGGTTGGTTCACCGCAAGCCATGGAATGGGCAGTACCTCATCAAACCAAATTAAAATATACTCAGCTGTTCAATACGTGGGATAGAACGAGATCTGGATTCTTGTCAGGTCCTCAGGCCAGGAACATTATGGTGCAGTCGCAATTGCCGCAACAGATTCTTGCACAAATATGGTGAGCGAATTTTTGTTACACATGTTAACGTTTATATTATTCATTATTATTATCATTATTGATATTATGCATCTATTAAGGAAGAAGGATTTCTTGTCGAGCGCGATGTTGTCAGAACGAGTCGTAGATAGAGCGAGCCGAAGGCGCCCTCGACGTACGTCTCGTTCTGAAAACATCTCGCTCGACAAAAAAACCTGGTTCCCTCAAGTCTCATTTTTCGAGACTGTCAGGGTGCCTACCTGACCGGAAAATCGGGAAAATCTGTAAATAGTCAGAATTCCCAGAAAGAATTGTAATTTTGACTTTGGAGCAGGGAATCTCCGTAAAGAATTATAATTCCGGACCAGGAATTTAAAATCATCCATCGGGTAGACAGCCTGCAAAGTAGTCCAACATATAAAAGCAACAAATTTTAAATCTTAGATTTAATTAGGCTACGAAACCCTCCTTTTAAAGCGAATATCGCCTACTTTATCTAGTTTTTAGGAATAAAAATGGTATTTGACCAAGATTCGATTTATTATCCTAGGGCCTTGTCAGACATGGACTCGGATGGACGTCTGGGCTGTGAGGAGTTTGTACTCGCGATGCATCTCTGCGACATGTCCAAAGCTGGTGAAACTATTCCTCCCGCTCTTCCTCTGGATCTTATTCCTCCAACTTTCAGGCGTCAGCGGCAAAGCAGTTTAACACCATCCCAAGGAACGCCAGATATCGATCCATCTGCAGGAATGCCGCAGGTAGGTTTTTTCTCTCTGACATCTCTCTATATTATAAAAAGATCTGGCCGGCCGCCGCTGTTTCAGGAATAGAGAATGTTTTTAGAAAATACATAGCGATGTTGTACTAAATATCCTGACCTAACGGAAACAGACCCAAATTTGAAACCCTCTCTATGATTAAAAAAATATAGTACAATATTGCACTAAATATACTGACCTAACTAAAAAAAATCAAACCACATTTTTTAAAGTATGTTTTTGGAAAAGATAGTAACTAAAGATACTACCCTAACCAAAAACATAGTCCCAAATTATGGTATAGTGACCTATGCTTTTTCTGTAAAGTCATCTTTCGAAGACAAGAGGAAGGAAAACTTCGAAAAGGGACAAGCGGAGTTGGAACGGCGACGCAAAGCTTTGTTGGAAATCCAACGGAAAGAGCAAGAAGAACGCGAGCGCAAAGAGCGGGAGGAAGCTGAAAAACAGGAGAAAATAAGGTTCGTATTTTGTTTGAGAAGAACTTTTCGCTGGAAATGTCTGAACCGTTGTAATGTTTAATACTGTACCATTTTCCGATTACTAGATTAGAACAGGAGAGGCGCCGTCAAGCGGAAATTGAAAAGCAGATGTTACGGCAAAAGGAAATTGAACAGGAGAAAGAAGAGCAGCGAAAACGAGCACAAGAACAAAGAGAAGCAGCACGAAAGTAAGAATTTACTCTTGCTCTTGTAACTGTTGAAACTGACTCTTCTAAATAATGATATTTAAAATAGACAACTGATTTTCTACATTTTAAAAATAGGGAAATGGAGAGGCAACGTCACCTTGAATGGGAGAAGCAAAAGTCACAAGAACTTCAAGCGCAGAGGCAGAAGGAGCAAGACATCGTCTTGAAACTTAAGGCGAAAAATCAGACCTTGACTATCGAACTTGGAACTCTGGTAAATATATTTTAAAATACTTAATAAATATATATATATATATATATATATATATTCATTTATATACAGCCGAATCGGGATTTAGTGTCGGTTTTGGGGCTGACATTGACATTAAATCCAGATTCTCCTGTGGATTATACTGCATGGTAAAAAATATTTTGAAAATTGTTTTTCTACTACGGAGACAAGGGTAAACTAAACATTTAACGGAAATGAGGAAGAAAGTTTGCTGTTACACGTTAAAATAAATGTGTTTCCTGCTTACGTGCTTTCAACGTTTGCGGGTCGTTGAGAATCTCGTTTAAAAGGAGAGCTTTCTCTTGAATAATCGGTCCAGATACTCTGTCGCTCACTTGATTAAACCAATTAAACCAAAAGCAGATTTTTTTTTCTATGTATGCATAAGCAAAATACCTTCCGTCAACACTTCAAGTGGGAAGCACACACTTTTGCCTATAGCGCATAATGCGCATAACGCGCAGACGCCCTGTCCTAAATGTACTGACCTAACCAAAAACATGACCCACATTTTTTTAAAGTATGTTTTTGGAAAAGATAGTAACTAAACATTCTATCCTAACCAAAAACATAGGCTTAAATGTTTTATAATATATTTCTTGTCGTATTTGCAGACTAATAAAGTAGTCGTTGAGCATCTCGTTTAAAAGGATAGCTTTCTCTTGAACAATCGTTCCAGATACTCTGTCGCTCACTTGATTAAACCAATTAAACCAAAAGCACATTACTTTTTTTTTGAAACTACGTATGCATAAGCAAAACACCTCCCGTCAACACTTGGAGTGGGAAGCACGCACTTTTGCCTATAGCGCATAATGCGCATAACGCACAGACGCCCTTTCCAACTCTCAGGCTTAAAAATTAAAAACAGACGCAAATTTGTGACTTGCTACGTTTTCAAAAAATATGGTACCATTTTTTACTAAATGTAGTGACCTAACCAAAAACATAGACCCACATTTTTTAAAGTATGTTTTTGGAAAAGATAGTAACTAAACATTTTATCATAACCAAAAGAATAGACTTAAATGTTTTATAATATATTTCTTGTCGTATTTTCAGACTAATAAAGTGAAAGAGTTGTCTCAGAAAATTTGCGACACCCGAGTTGGTGTTTCGGGCGTGAAAACTACGATCGATGGCATGAGATCGACTCGTGATTCGCAACTGCAGGAAATGGCTGCATTAAAAAATAAGCTGCGAGAACAAAATCAAAGACTCCTTAATATAAGTCAAGAGAAGGCGAGAATCGAAGCCAAGAATAAAATGAACGCTGCCCATGACGTGGCTGGACAAGAACAGGTCAAGATGGCCTTCGCTAACAAGCAAATTACTCTGAAACAAATGAAAGACAAAATTGAAGACTTGCAACAACAGGTAAGTGTTTGGCATAAATTTGGTTCCAGAAATGGCAGATTTTGAAGAAAATAGATGAATTAACGGAACTAATATGTTATTGTCCTTGTTACAGATAAATGAAAAAATGACCGACATCGAAAACAACAATGGTCAACTCGAGGACGTGAAAACACAAATGAAGAATCTCCTTGCCGACTGCAAAACGCTGTATACGAATTTCAGTGATAAGAAGTCTCAAGTTTTGCAACTTAAGGGTGGACCAAGAGGAAGTTACTCTTCGGCAGCTTGGGGCGACACCACGTGGGGAAATACCGAGTCTGTGGACGAAACTACTTGGCCGGCTGATACCGCTCCGATCGAAAGCACTCAAGACACAAGTGGAGTCATCAAGTATAGAGCTTTGTACGAATTCAGGGCTAGAAATCAAGACGAGATATCTTTCCAACCTGGCGATATTATTTTGGTAAGTATTTGTGAGAAGATTTTGATTGTTTTGCTCACTCTTGCAAGAATGGCACACCTGAGCAACAAGTTTTTGTATACAATCTCCCTGGCCAAATGTTGAGGCAAATGCGAGCGCTGTTTCAAAGATAATTTATAAATGGTCATGTAGGTTACACCAGTACCCAACGCAGAGGAAGGCTGGTTCGCAGGAGAAATTCGTGGACACACAGGCTGGTTCCCAGGAAGTTATGTGGAACCTCTGGACGCCGTGCCTGCAGTAACCAGCAACGTAAATGCATTCATCCAACAAGACAGTGTAGAAAAGAGAACGTTGGAGTAAGTATTCAAATTCCTTGTTATATCGGGGTTGAGATGCAGAGATTGGAAACTGAAAAAAGTAAGAGAGAGTTATATGTAAATCGGATTTGCAGGGTGGCGACTTGACCGGGAAAGACCGCGAATTTAATTTAAAAACCGGGAATTCAAGTAGTTTTTAGAATAGAAGTAGTATTTCACAGGAGAAATGTGGCTGAATTATAATAGAATTTTTTCACATTGTTCGTTACGAATTCATCTTTTTTTAGTTTAAAATTTAACTACCTGGTTAAAAGTTAAACTCTTTTGTTAAAAATTAATATTTTTTTATTTAAGATCCATAATTTTAATTAAAAATTCATCTCGTTGAAAATGTAACTACTTTCTTGAAATTCAATTTATCTTTTTTTGGTGAAAATTCAACTATTTGGTTGAAAATTGATATTTTGCATTTAAAAATGAACATATTTGTTTGAAAATATATGTACTTTGTGGAAAATTCGTCTTTTTTGTAGAAAATTAATTCTTGTGGTTGAAAATTCATCTTTTTGGCATAAAAATCAACAATTCCAGTTGAAGATTCATAATTTTAGTTGAAAATTCATCAGTTTGGTTGAACATTAATTTCTTTAACTGAAAATTTAAATGTTCCATTTTTAGTTGAAAATTGATCTTTTCTAGTTCAAAATACAACAATTTGGATGAAAAATTGTCTTTTTTAAATTGAAAATTCAACTATTTCGTTAAAAATTCACGTATTTTTTTTTAAATTGCTTTTTTTGTATATAATTATCGTTTTCTTTGAAAGTTAATCTTCTTGTTTAAAAATCCTTCTTTTCGGTTAAAAATTCAAGTATTCCAGTTAAATATTTATCATTTTACTTGAAAATTTATCTTTCAGGTTGGAAATAAAATTATTTGGTTGAAAATGAAACTGTTTTGTTACAAATTAAATTTTATGTTGTTAAAGATTCATCGCTTTAATTAAAAATTCATTTCTTTGGTTGAACATTCATTTTTTTAATAAAAATTTGATTATTCAAGTTTTAATAAATAAATATAGTATTAATAAATATTTACAATTTTATTTAAAAATTCATCACTTGGTTTGAGAATGTAACTATTTTTTTGAAAGTTAGTTTTTTTTGTTGAAAGTAATTTTTTTAACTAAAAATTTAACTTGTTCCCACTGAAAGTTCCATAGTTGTAGTTGAAAATTCACCTGTTTGGTTAAACATTAATTTTTTAACTTGAAATTTAATTATTTAATTTTTGGTTGACAATTTATCTTTTTCAGTAAAAATTAATTTCCTTGTTTGAAAATTCATCTATTTCAGTTGAAGATTCATTGTTTTAGTTGAAAACTCTTATGTTTGGTTTAAAATTAATTTTCTTAAATAAAAATGTTACTATTCCATTTTCGGTTGAAAATTATTATTTTCTTAGTTCAAAATTCAACTATTTGGTTGAAAATTTGTCTTTTTTAATTAAAAATTCAACTATTTCGCTAAAAATTCATGTATTTTGTTGAAAAACTGTATTTTTTAGTAAAAACTTAATCTTTTTATTTGAAAATTAATCTGCTTGTTTGAAAATTCATCTTTTTGGTTAAAAATTCAAGTATTCCAGTTAAATATTCATTATTTTAGTTAAAAATGTATGTATTTTGTTGTAAAATTGACTGTTATTGGTAGAAAATTAATCTTCTTGATTGAAAATTTGCCTTTTTTTATAGAAAATTAATTTTTTTTAACTGAAAATTTAATTATTCCATTTTTGATTGAAAACTGATTTGTTTTTCGTTCAAACCTTAACTATATGGTTGAAAATTTGTCTTTCTTAGTTGAAAATTCAACTATTTCGCTGAAAATTCAAGTTTTTCTGTTAAATATTCATCATTTTAGTTGAAAATTCTACTTTTTGTTAAAAAACTTTTGTTAAACTCTTTTGTTAAAAATGTATCCTTTTGGTTTAAAATTCATCTATTCCAGTTGAAGATTCATCATTTTATTTGAAAATTCATCACTTTGGTTGACTTTTTTGTTGTTGTAAATTTAGTTTTTGTAACCGAAAATTTAATTATTACTTTTTTGGTTGAAAACTGATCTTTTAAAATTAATTTATTTTGTTTAAAAGTCGTATTTTTTGGTAGAAAATTAATCTTTTTGGTTGAAAATTCAACTATTTGGTTAAAAAATTATCTTTCTTGTTGAAGATGCAATATTTTTAATTGAAAATTTACCAATTTGAAGCGTTTTAAATTGAATTTGATATATTACCCACATTATTTTTACCTAAATATGCACTGAATTTGAAGTATAAGATGATAAAATAAAAATTTGTTTGAATCATTATTCAAATTCATTAACTTTGGCGACAAATTCAAGAAATGATTAATTTTGTTTTTAGTACCTATTATTTAATTATTTAATTAATCGAAAGTGCTAATATGTTTAAGAATATCTTGTAATATAATTGATCAAATTTGTCTAAATGAAACATTAATTGAATCCCAAGAAACTGAAAAAAAAACATTATTTATAATAAACTGGCGAAACTGTATACATATAATTCTGAGTCAATAATTTTGAAAATTGCGAAATATTTGAATGGATTCGTACTATAAAAAATTATACCTGGGAAAACCCTGGAATTGCTAGGGAATTTTTTTCTAGGATTTTGAGTAGACACCCTGAATTCCCAAAGTTGACGATTCGATTTTCCCGACTAATCGATCTGAATTAATCGATATCAAAAAAGCCCTTAGTCTTCTTCGAAGGTTCTTTAGCTCAGAAAATATTAGTCAGTATGCGGTTAAGCTTCATTAAACAGTTGTTGAAGATGATAGAATTGAGGTGATTTTATTATTCAAAGTATTCTTCCAAAAAATGTTCAATGAAATTAAAATGCATATTGACTAATATTTTCTGAATCGAAGGATCTTCGAATAGTTGGTTTTGTCATTTGAAGCCTTTGGTCTTCGTCAAAGGTTCTTTGACTCAGAAAATATTATTCGATGTGCATTGTAAATTCATTGGACATTTTTTAAATAATACTGTAGGCTTCAAATAACAAAATCAACTCAATTTTGTCCTACCAACCCTTTCGTGTTCAACGAAAACTGTTCGATGAATTTAAAACGCGTATCAACCAATTGTTTCTGAGCCAACGAACCTTTGAAGAAGACTAAAGGCTTCGAATAAGAAAATATTGTTTCATGTGCATTTAAAAAGTAGATAATTTTAATGATATTTGAATAATATTACTTATGACCTATATTTTCAGAGAAATCGCCGAAGTTCCTGAAAACGTGTCTGACGCCGGCTCACTAGGTGGAGAAGGTCCAGTCGTGGATCCCGTCGTGCCGACGTTGGGTTTGGGTACAGCTTGCGATATGCAAGTTACAGCTAATTTTTCGTATCGTCCCAGTACTCAGGAACACTTAACCTTCGATAAAGGAGACACTTTCACCGTCTCCGAACAGCAGGTTTGACTTTCGTTCCTATTCTTTCCAATTTACGGTTTTAGTATATTGTACACCAAGGGTGGTGCGTGTCTATATAGAGTCGAGCGCGAAGCCCGAGCTGGAAACAAGTCCCGTAAACACGCTATGCATACTACCCCTGGTGCACACGATATTTTATGCAGCACATGTCGTATGCTGTCCCCTAATTTCGCAATTTCCGACATATGTGTTTTGGTAGCGTCAAAATGTCTATTTCTGTCGGCAATGTCGATATCTAAGTTTTCTAGAAACGTTTTTTAGCAAATCGACTTAAGTTGAAGAGGTTATATTCCTTTAAAACGACCTAAACATAAACTTTCACTTTTTTCCGACAGATTTGCATTACAATTAATAAAAATCAACACGAAATTATATTGTATGGTCATTCAGTTGATCGCGATCCATTCAGTTTAAATAAAAAAGCGAATAGAAGTGTAAGAAATTCAGTAATTTACGAGTTAGGGCCGGTCAGCGCCCATCTGTAGTTATGAAGCGGCACTTGGGACTTGGCTAGTAGGAATAGAGATGGCAGCACTTACTATATGCCCATGATTGCTGGATGCTCTGGTCGGTAATGGCCGCCCTTTGGCCTGCCGACAAGAACATAGATCGCACTAGTTCTTATCCTCATTTTGATACGCTATTGAAACATAATGGGATCAACTTTCCCATCACTTTTGAAGATATAACAAAATTTGCAAAAATGAATGCCGATTTTAATAACAATGACAGCGAAAGTAATCCAGTGTATCATTTCGCATGGATTAAAAATCTATCCCGACTCATAAAATCACAGTTTACAAAAGAAAAGCGCCGCACATGGTCCTGTGATAGGTGCTTGTGTCATTTTAAATTTGAATAATCCGTAATGAATCACAGAGTTGATTGTGAAAATTTTAATAATTGTAGAGTAATACTCCCAAAAGAGGAGGATGGTGGGAACATATTGAAGTTTAACAATTATAGATATTTACAAGGAAAATGTAACATTTGCAGTGTCCGCTGACATTGAATGTTTGTTGGAGCCGGTTACAAATCCACAAATAGGTAAGGCGGCGTATCAAAAGCATATCCCTACGAGTGTTGCGTATTATACACAGAACAGTTTCAATGATTTCACTTCAGAACCTAAAGTCTATCGCGAAAAAGATTGTATTGAATGTTTCGTTAAAGAGTTAAAAGACCTGACAGTAAAAGTAAATTCTCGCTTACAAAATCCGGTACCAATGGAAAAACTAACAGCAAAGCAAAAACAAGATTTTCTAAATTCTAAAGTATGTCATATTTGCGAAAAAGATTTTAAGAAAGATGATGTTACACGTCGCGATCACTGCCATTTTACAGGTAAGTACTGTGGTCCAGCACACGGAAGCTGCAACGTCAATTGCAAAAACTCTCATGTAATTCCAGTTGTTTTCCATAATTTATCAGGCTACGACTCACACTTTTTCATAAAAGAGTTAGCCAAAGTTTTGAGGGACAGGTTTCCTTATTGCCAAGTAATAAAGAAAAATATATCTCATTTACGAAAGATGTTGCAAATACTAAAGTCAAACTCTAGATTAATTGATTCTTTCCGATTGATGCCAATTACGAGAAAATTTTGTAAAAATGATAGTGAATTTAATTTGTTAACGAGAAAAGGTGTATTCCTATATGACTACATTAGCAGTTGGAACAAATTAGAAGAAGAGAGTTTACCTCCAAAAGAGACAGCCCATTCGAAATTAAATGATTGCCATATTTCCGATGAGGATTGCCAACATGCGTGTAATGTGTGGGAAACTTTTAATTTGCAAAATTTAGGTCAGTATTCAGATCTGCACCTCAAAATTCATGTTTTACTATTGGCAGACATTTTTGAAAAGTGAATGGGTACTTACCTCTCGCAAAATAGGTGGCGTGAAGCGCTCATAGCACGCATATGTTGCATAAAAATCTTAAAAATTGATTCAATTGATTGCGTACAATCAGTTGCTGCAATGGCGAAATATTTTCAGGGCGACTGGTGGTATGGGGAGACGAATAGTGGAAGTATGGGCTGGTTCCCAAAATCATACGTAAATACTAACGTCACCAATGGACAGGAGGTACTGCCTGCGACTGATGGAGGACTCAACGAGTACTACGTCGCTCTCTATGAATACGCTTCAAAGGAATCGGGAGATCTTAATTTCAATCAGGGTGAAGTCATTCTCGTCGTGAAGAAAGACGGTGACTGGTGGACAGGCGTGGTTGGAGAAAGGACGGGTATCTTCCCTTCAAATTACGTCGATAAATGCGACGTGCCGAGTACTCAGGTAAGCCAGAAAATTGTAATCGAGTTCTCAAATTTTAAGTGTTGAGTGTTTTTCTACTCGTTTTGTCAACTAACTGCTAACACGTGATTGGTGTGGAACTCAGGCTGCGGAAATTTCTACTAACGGCACCGCACCTGCACAAAGTTCTGTTGTTGACCTTGAGGCTGATGTATCTAAACGTCAAGATTCTGTAACGGCAACTACTGCACCCGAAGTCATTCAAGAATCGCCAGTGTGTATTCATTTCTATCAAGGCTTAAATGAAACGATTTTGCTTTTAATATATTCAAGGCTATTTGATACACTCACGTCGGAAATTATCCAAACTGCCTGCGCGAGCGGTACCAAAAATCACTGATGACTTTGGAACGCGATTTTCTACATTGGCTTCAACTCGGGTCATGACCTAGGAAAGTTGTGGCAAAAATCGAAAACTTGCAGGACGCAATCTTTAAAATCTTATCTTTAACAGGGTGTCTACCCTACCTAGAAAACCTGGAATTGTCAGGGAATTTTGATATACCTGGAAATGTCAGGGAATTTTTTTTGAAGTCAGGGAATTTTTTCGAGGGTATATTTAATTTAAAAACCGGGAATTTACTTCTCATCGCAGAAAAATGCAAGTTTTCATTATTTTAATAATTTTGCAATTTTTTGCTCTGTGAGATTTTTTTCGCTGACTTAAGTTTGATAATCAAATTGATGATATTCCAAACATACAGAAACAATCATTCTCTCAATTTTTTTCAAAAAAATGGATTTATCAGGTTTTATTTGCTTACTCCTAATTTATCCTGACTTGGAACAGGGAATTTTAGAAAATAGTTATCGTTTTTATTTTAGGACAGGGAGTTTCCGTAAAGAAATATAATTTCACTTGGAACAGGGAATTTTTGACATGGAACGGGAATTTTGTTAAAGAATTGTAATTCGGATTTAGAAGAAAGGAATTTAAAAGAACCCCTATTCCAAGTCATAATTCATCTCAATTTGAATTCGGTTAGTTAAAAATTCAACTGCTTGGTTAAAAGTTAAACTCTTTTGTTAAAAATTATTTTGTTTGTTTGTTAAAGATTCATCGGTTTAATTGAAAATTAATCTCTTTTTTAAAATGTAACTACTTTTTTGAAAATCAATTTTTTAACTAAAAATTTAACTATTCCAGTAGAAAATTGAACTATTTTGCTGAAAATCCGTTTTTTGTTGGTTAATAATTAGGTTTTTAAGAGAAAATTTAACCATTCCATTTTTGGTTGAAAATGTATCTTTTTGGATGAAAATTCACCTATGCGGTTGAAAATTGATATTTTTTATTTAGAAATTAAACTAGTTTGAAAATTTATATACTTTGTAAAAAATTAATCTTTATGGTTGAAAATTCGTGCTTTTGGTATAAAATTCAAATATTCCAATATTGAAGATTCATCAGTTTGATTGAAAATTAATTCCTTCAACTGAAAATTTGAATGTCCATTTTTGGTTGAAAATTGATCTTTTCTTGTTCAAAATTCAACAATTTGGATGAAAATTTGTCTTTTTTATTTGAAAATCCAACTATTTCGTTGAAAATCCACATATTTGGTTAAAAATCGATTTTTTTGGTAGAAAATTATCGTTTTCTTTGCAAGTTAATCTTCTTGTTTAAAAATTCTTCTTTCCGGTAAAAAATTCAAGTATTCCAGTTAAATATTTATCATTTTAGTTGAAAATTCATCTGTTAGGTTGGAAATTAAATTACTTGGTTGAAAGTTAAACTCTTTTGTTGAAAATGAATTTTTTGGTTGGAGATTTATCATTTTAATTCAAAATTCATTTCTTTGGTTGAAATATGAGCTATTTGATTCAGAACTTATTCTTATTTGGATGAAAAGGAATTTTTTTTTGCAGAAAATTTAACTATTTTGTTGAAAATTTGTTTTTTCTTTTTTGGTTTAAAATTATTTTGTTTTTTAAACTGAAAATTTAACTATTATTCCAGTTGAATATTCCATAATTTTAGATAAAAATTCATCTCTGGTTGAATATTCATTTTTTGACTAAAAACATAATTATTCAATTTTTTGTTGAAAAATGATCTTTTTTAGTTGAAAATTCATATTTTTTTGGTAGAAATTAATCTTCTTGGTTGAAAATTAATCTTTCTGGTTCAAAATTCAACAATTCCAGTTAAAGATTTACAATTTTAGTTGAAAATTCATCGCTTTGAAAATGTAACTATTTTTTTGAAAGTTAGTTTTTTTGTTGTTCAAAGTTAGTTTTTTTTGTCGAAAGTTATTTTTTCAACTGAAAATGTAACTGATTCCAATTGAATATTCCATAGTTTTAGTTGACAATTCTTCTGTTTGGTTGAATATTAATTTTTTAAACTTAAAATTTAACTATTTTAGTTTTTATTGACAATTTATCTGTTTTAGTCAACATTAATTTTTTGTTGTTGAAAATTTAACTATGTTAGTTGAAGATTCATTTTTTTAGTTGGAACCTCATCTTTTTCGTTTAAAATTCAAATATTCCAGTTGAAGATTCATAATTTTAGTTGAAAATTCATCAGTTAGGTTTAAAATTGAACTATTTTCTTGAACATTCGTTTTTTTGTTGTTGAAAATTAATTTTTTCAACCGTAAAATTTAATTTTCATATTTTTGCTTGAAAATTGATCTTTTTTTGTTCAAAGTTCAACCCAATGGTTGAAATATTTTTTTTTAGTTGAAAATTCAACTTTTTCTTCAAAAATTCATTTATTTTGTTTAGAAACCGTCTTTGTTGATAGAAAATGAATGTGCTTGAAGTTCTGAACGTTCAAATTAACGAAATTTTTTACTGATGACTTTATAAACCAGAGAAACTGCTGAAATGTTTGTTCATTTATATTGGAAATAATTTATTATTTAAACAGAATTATAATGCATATTTTAAATTGCATTCGGAACAATATTTATGGGTAAAATAGAAAAGGCGAAAAGTATTTCGTTAATTTGAACGTTTCGAATTTCAGGTATATAGAAAATTAATCTTTTCGGTTGAAAATTCAACTATTTGGTTAATAAATTATCTTTCTTGTTGAAAATGCAATACTTTCAGTTGAAAATTTAGAAATTTGAAGCGTTTTAAATTGAATTTGATATAATACCCACATTATTTTTACCTAAATATGCACTGAATTTTTTAAAGTATAAGAAGATAAAATAAAAATTTGTTTGAATCATTATTCAAATTCATGAACTTTGGCGACAAATTCAAGAAATAATTAATTTTGTTTGTAGTGCCTATTATTTAATTAATCGAAGGTGCTAATATGTTTAAGAATATCTTGTAATATAATTTGTCAAATTTTTCTAAATGAAACATAATAATTGAATCCCAAGAAACTGAAGAAAACATTATTTATAATAAACTCCCGAAACTGTATACATATTTCTAGTCAGTTATTTTAAAAAATGCGAAATTTTTTAATGACTCCGTACTATGAAAAATTATACCTGGAAAATGCCTGGAATTGTCAGGGAATTTTTTTCTAGGATTTAAGTAGACACCCTGTTTAATTTAAGCTTGTATAACTTGAAAAATCATCACGGGTTCCCGAGAGATGTCTAAAAGTGTCCAAGCGTGCCGTCCGTCAAGTTTCAGTCAGTGCGTTAGTTAGTGTCAATTTTGGAAATTCATGAATTTTTCAAAACCTTATCACGGGATATATCCTCCTCAAAAAGTAAAAAATATTCTGAAAAGATTTCGAAATATTACGTCCTGTAAGTTTCATATTTTTGCCACAACTTTCCTGAGTCATAGCACAAGTTGAAGTTGGGGTACAAAATTCGAAAAATTCTAGCTTTATTTCTAAGTGAGTTATTCTGTTTCAGAGTCATCAGTGATTTTTAGTATCGTATGCGCCAGCCGTGTAGATAATTTTCGATGGTAGTGTATAACTACAATTTTGACGCTTTAAAAAGATGATAAAATACAGGGCTCGGATCACGCCACTATTGACACTTTTTTGAAAAAAGACCACTAATGCGAATATTTTTTCGACATAAAATTAGAAGTTTTGTCCCAATTAATAAGAATTCAAATAAAAAACGATTCGATTTTGAAAAAGAATCAAGTTGAAATTAAAGAACGGAACAGAAAATTGAAATTTTTCGACTTTTCAAGAAGTTAAATTCACAAGAAAAGAAAATTAGAGCCTAGAAAATATTCAGGCAACCCAAGTTCAAAATGTTCATGCCCTCATCTGAAAATCATGCAAGTTAATAAGTCTAAATTTTTGGAAAGAATTATTTTAGACGTGGATCAATCCTTTTATTGAAAATCTTGGAATTTAAAAATACTTGGAAATTAAATTTATTGTGTTTGGGGAAAATGAATTAATTTTATTTGAATAAGTGAAGTAGAAATTAATTTTCAAAGATTTTTTTTATCTTTGCAAATATTTTCAGAGTTTAATTAGATCTCTTCGTCTAAAACTCTTCAAGTCTTTCTGGATTAGAACTGTCAGCATAAGGTTTAGAATTTTTTTAAACTACCTATGATAAATTCTGGATAAGACCTGGAATTTGGAATTCAAAATTCGGTATCCTGATTTAAGAAATGGAATAAAAAAGTTTAATTCAAAATGTTATCAAATGATAATAACTTATCAAAATAGCACTTCTGTACATTAGGTTTAGAATTTACATAATAAAATCGTTTAGAAATTCATAATACCTCCATAGAATACGCAATTATCAATATAATATGGAATTCTTTTATAATACTGTTTTGTTCAATTCTTGTATGCAGTAACAATTTTCATTTCTTGAAGTGTAATTAGCAAGTTCATAGTGTTTTATCCTAGAAAGAAGAAAATTGAAGTAACTACATATTGTTTATTATTCTATGTATTTTTCTGTCTTATAACATTTGATATAATTTTCTTTGTTAAAGAAACAAATATTAGAGTTTCTAATTTTTGGAAATTACGTGCCACTATTTTGCTACTATTTTTGAAAATGTATGCCACTATTTTTAATATCTGGAGTGAGTCCGAGCTCTGAAAATATGAACTGGTCCGAGATTTTTATCACAATTTTTTCGAGTTGCGTAGAGGCTGGATTTATTCCAAATTTCGAGATTCGCGCGTAGTAAGTTAGGTATGCACATTTTATTTCTTTAGCTTCCGGAAAAAACTGCAGAGCAGTTGGAGGAGGAAAGAGCTGAGGAAGAAGATCAAGCTGAATTGCCGGACTTTGCAGCCATGTCCGCACAGCAGGTAAAGAAAAAGCTTGATGGTTAATTTCGGTACTTGCATGCTATACTCTGAACTCTCACGGTGTGCCTGAACCAACTTTAAATGCAAGGTCATAGCACATCCAATTTTTTTTTTTGATTCGATTTAGGGGCTCAAAAGCAGTGTGGAAAAAAATTTTGAGCCAAATCCCCCGAGCCGTTTTTTAGAAAAATGGTTTTTAAGGGTGAAAAACAGAATTTTAAAAAAAATTTAATAAATTGATTTTTTTCTGCATTTTATTGATGAAAAACATTATAAAATTAAAAAAAGAATCTTAAGACATTAAAGTTTCAACTTTTCAAAATAAAACTTTATGAAAAATATAATAAATTCCTAAAATATAATAAAGTCTTTGAAGTACGTCTTGAAATATACCTATCATCATACATGCCTGTGTGAACACGACAACAAGACACAACAACACGTGAATGTAAACGTTGATGGATTCTCTTACCTAATGTAAACATATCTAGAACAAGTTCCGTGAAAATAATTTTTGCAACCCATTAGCGTTGTTGTGAAAAAATCGTAAAATATGTCTGCAAAATCTAAAGACCATGCTGGAACTCATGATGAAAACCGTGCGTAAATTTGCCTTCTTTGTCTTAAGAAAAAGAAACAATTGTTCAAGATTAGTAATCATTTGAAAAATCTTATTCAAAAGATTGTGAGCTATGATGCTGAAGATAATCGCCTCCCTGTAGTTGTTTGTAATGCCTGCAGAATCCTTATTTATCGTTCGGTCAAAAGTGATGAAACTAAAGTGAGTATAAAATTACCAGATTATTCTACATTCAAATTAATAAATCAAAAAACCAGATCGAAAGAAGGTAAATTATGCGAATGCGACTTACGTAACTTAGTGAGAACACCAGGACACAGCAATTTCGTAAAAAACACATCAGATGCGAAAGAAAGAAATAAAACAAGCTACTGCAAAAAGTGCCATTCAGAATTAGTAGTAGGAAAATCACATTTTTCTTGTACACCGAAGCATTACGAACATTTAAAAGATCATATTATAAACGATATACCCCTAAAAGAAAAAGAACACTTGGTGTGTAATTTGATTAAAATAATTTCAGGTGAAAAAGCGACAAACGTTGAGGAAAATAAATCAGATAGAAATACTGTAATCGCTTTATCTCAGAAACATGGAAAGCTTTTGAAAATTTCTTTGACGGAACAGCAATCAGAAAGCTAAAAACGTAAGCGTGTTTCTGCTGAAGATGTCTTAAAAATTGGAACAAGTTATGGGCTTTCAACGAATCAAGTACATGGTATTACAGCAGCTCTTCGCGTCGCTACGCATGACAGAAAATTATTTCAACCAGATTTAAAACAAAAATTAAAAACTTTGAACCATTCTCTTGATTTTTATTTCAGTATGAAAGAGTGTAATGTGATTAACACTAAAAATAACGATACTGCAACTACTGCAGAAACTTTAGTGTTTTGCAATGATATAAAAGGATTATTTCAGTTTGTTAAAGAAAAAAGGGAAGTTGATGAAGTGCATTTGAAATTCGGAATAGATAGTGGCGGAGGTTTTTTGAAAGTTTGCCTTTCGATGCAATCTTTTGATGAATCAGAAGTTGCAAATGTAGAAGGTCGACAGAAGTATACCGAAGGCGTTGTCGCAAAAAAGTTTAAGGATTCTGGCGTCAAGAAATTACTACTGCTTGGAATAGTGGCACATACACAAGAGAAATATGAAAACGTTCTATTGATGTGGTCACTCTTAAAATTGAAGGATTTAAAAGGGACAATAGCAACTGATTTAAAACTTGCCAACGTATTAACGGGCATCATGTCACATGCAAGTTGCAATGTTCCTTGCACATTGTGTACTGCATCAAAGGATGAATTAAACACGTGTGGGGAATACAGAAGTGTTGGAAATTGTAAGGAAAATTTTTTTGCGTGGCAAGACAGTGGAAGTAAAACATCATCTGCGAAGAAGTATAAAAATTGTACAAATACTCCTATAATTTTCTCAGAAAACGCTAGAACAGAAATATTAGAAATAATTCCACCGCCAGAACTACATCTGATGCTCGGGGTTGTGAACAAAATGTATAAACACATGCTGATGGAATTTGAAGATGAGAGTCTCCAATGGGCTAGGATGTGTAATGTTACTCGCGAGTTTGTACATGGGAGTCCAGCGTTCGCAGGTAATTCTTGCAAAATGCTGTTAGAAAAAATCGACTCATTACGTGGAATATGTAGCATTGGTTGTTTAAAATATGTAAGGTGCTTTAAGGCGTTTCAATCCGTCGTTGATTCCTGTTTTTCTTCAACATTAAACCCGAAATACGTAGATTGTATATCTGAGTTTGAGCGAAGTTACTGTATACCATTATACCATTAAGCCATTTCCCTTTCAGGGTAGGCGTGACACTACCCGATTCGAGTAGTGTTTCTAGGTGTAGTTTTCTTGTAGTTATAAATAACCAGTACAAGTGTGGGCTCACCACACCCACGATGTGCCAACAGCACTCAGTATTCTTGAATGGTCACCCATCCAAGTACTAACCGCGTCCAACGCTGCTTAACTTCAGTGATCTGACGAGAACTGGGTTTTTTAGCGTGGTATGGCCGTTGGCCACTGTGATTTGGATATTTCAATTACACCTTAAGTTCACGCGGTTTTTTTTCATGACCCTGATTTTTGTTGTAAAGTTGAGAAAGGCCTTGGATTTTACAGTGAACAAGCCATGGAATCTGTCCATTCGAATTTTAAAACGACCTGGGCTAAATATAAAGTTTCGAGCACACACCCTCATTACCCAAGTAACTTACTAAAAGCTGTACAAGAGTACAATGCGCGACAGGTGTGAAAATAATTTTTTTTTTCTCAGTATTGATATGGACTGATATTATATTTATTTACCATATTTCGTTAAATAAAGTGAAAAAAATAAAAGTGCATCACATTTCTTTGAAAATTTTTATTTTCAACCCATAAAAAACACTTTTCTCAAAAACGGCTCGGGGAATTTGGCTCAAAATCTGTTTCCACACTATTTTTGAGCCCCTAAATCGAATCCAAAAAAAAATTTGATGTGCTATGACCTTGCATTTAAAGTTGGTTCAGGCACACCGTGGCTCTCCTAACTGGGGTTAGCAGTCTAAACTCCCCAATCTCGTTTTGTCTTTGCAACTCACGTCGCTACGCGTACGTGGCGCTACGGCCAGCACAAAACGAGATTCGAGAGTTTAGACTGCTACCCAAGATTGGAGAGTAGGTATAGCATGGACGTACGAGTGGTCTAAACAATTTAAATGCTCGGAGAAATTCTCACGAGCATGAGAATATGCTCGAGAATATGCTCAACCTTTATGTGCTTTGAGAATTTAATGAGCATTTATGAGCATTTTAAATTAGGATTTCAAAAATCGTATTTTCTATCTTTATTAATAATAATTACATTATTTAAATTTCAAATTGGAAAGGGCACTAAATTTAAATGATAAAAAAAGTCAAAGTACTAGAAAACATATTATTCGAATTAAACAGTGCCTTATTTAGGCTTGCTACAATATCCTAATTTCTAAATTCTTCGAGGTATAAAACTAATCATACACCTAGAAGATTAATAATCTTAATGCAAAAAAATTTTGTTTCTAAACATATTTTAAACACTTTTTAGTTGTGTTTTCAAGTCAAAAAAATACATTTTCAACCAAAGAAATTAATTTTTAACTAAAATGATGAATCTTCAAACAAAAATATGAATTTTTAACCAACTAGTTAGTTGAATTTTCAACCCAAACTATTAATTTTCTATAAAAAAAAGACGAAGTACATGAATTTTCATCGAAAAAATATCAATTTTCAACCACAATTAAAATAGTTAAAATGTTAGAAAAACAATTGGTCAACAAAAAAAACGAATTTTCAACAAAACGCTTTGTTTTTTTCATACAAAAAAAAAAGATTTTTTAACAAAAAATAGAAGAATTCAATTTTCAATTAAAACAAACAATTTAAAAAAAAAAGAATTCTCAACAAAATAATTCAATTTTACACCCAAAAGATTAATTTTCTACCAAAAAAGATACAGTTTTAATAAAATATATAAATTTTCAACTAAAAAGAAACGAATTTTCAACCAAAGAAATTAATTTTTAATCATAATGATGAATTTTCAACCAAAAATATGAATTTTTAACTAAAATGATGAATCTTCAATCAAAAATATAAATTTTTAATCAACTAGTTTATTGAATTTTCAACCCAAAATATTAATTTTCTACCAAAAAAGACACATTTTCAAGGAAATACATGAATGTTTATCTAAAAAATATCAATTGTCAACGAAAATTAAAATATTTAAAATGTTAGAAAAATAATTGTTTAACCAAAAAAAAAAAACGAATTTTCAACAAAATAGTTTGTTTTTTGCATTAAAAAAAAAATTATTTTCTGACAAAAAAAATAAAAATTCAATTTTCAGTTAAAACAAACAATTTAAAAAAAAATGAATTCTCAACAAAATAATTCCATTTTACACCCAAAAGATTAATTTTCTACCAAAAAAGATACAGTTTTAATAAAATATATAAATATTCAACTAAAAAGAAACGAATTTTCAACCAAAGAAATTAATTTTTAATCACAATAATGAATTTTCAACCAAAAATATGAATTTTTGACCAAATAGTGGAATCTTCCACCCAAAATATGAATTTTCTATTACCAAAAAAAAACGAATTTTCAACTAAATAGTTTTTTTTCAACCAAAGAAATGAATTTCTGACAAAAAATAAAATATGTAGTTAAATTTCTACAAAGTAGATAATTTTTTAACGAAAAAAATTACATTTCTATCAAAAAAGGTCAATTTCCACAAAAAATGGAATAGTTAAAATGAATTTTTAACTAAAATGATGAATCTTCAACTAAAAAAAATTAAATTTTTAACCAAATTGATGAATTTTCAACTAAAAAGATAAATTTTCGGTAACAAAAAAAAATAAATTTTCAATAAAATTAAAATAAATTTTCAACGAAATAGTATAATTTTCAACTAAAAACGATAAATTTCTATAAAAAAAGATCAATTTTCGACAAAAAGGAACAGTTACATTTTTAGTTAAAAAAAATTATTCCAAATAAGAAAAAACTAATTTTTAACTAAAAAGATACATTTTCAACCAATAAAATGAATTTTCTATTCAAATAGATGAATCTATAACAAAGTACACGATTTGTCAACCAAATATTTGAATTTTTAAAGGAATTTTCAACCAAAAAGATGAATTATTCTTCAAGAAGATTAAATATTCTCTCACAAAATTCAAATTTTCAATAAAATATAATAGGATAAAAAAATTAATTTTCAACCAATAAGATGAATTTTCTATCAAAATAGATGAATTTATAACAAAGTCTAAATAATTTTATCTCAATTTCTTGGAAGAAATCTTTTTATTTAAAAAATTTTTGTAAGAAGAATGCATTAAATATTAGCAATTTTAGAAATACATGAAAATTTTTGGATTGTTTCTTTTTCCTATTTGAAAAATGTAATAATCTAAATAGATTGGTTCAGAATCACCCACAACGTACACGAATTTTCAAACAAATATTTGAATTTTT
>CAKNYM010040563.1:33919-61469 GCA_932195095.1 Andricus curvator
AAAAAAAAAAAAAAATTTCCAACAAAATATTTTACTTTTCAACTAAACAGGATACGTTTTAACAAGGTTGTTTAATTTTCAGCTAAATAGTTAAATTATCAATCAGAAACATGCATTTTTAACCAAGAAGAATAATTTTCTATCGAAAAAGAAGAATTTTCAACTAAAATGATGAATCATCAACCAAATAAGTAAATTTTTAACTATGTTAATTTCATAATAATTAAATTAACTTCAACTTTAGTTTATCGAAAATTCCCTAACTCTTTCAGGTTTTCCCTGACATTCCCTGACTTTTTGGAATTACCTGACCTGTAGCAACTCTGTAATTTAAAAAAAGTATACGTCTATTTCACTCTAGAATGTTTTTGTAAAAATGTATGTATCAATTATGATATATATTTGTTTAAACAATAAATGCTTTAAATTGTTTTAAATGCTCTATAAAAATGTCCTGTTCGAGCTTTAATGCTGAGCATATTCTCGAGAGAGCATTTGCTCAATATAAATTCTTGGGCATTTAATAACTCTAGGGCGTACCGATTTGATCAATTAATGATTAATGTTGAACTAATCCTTAAAAGTGTATGTGTCTAAGTGAACATTATTTTATTGTGTCTGTTCAAATCAACTGTGAAAACGTTTTGAGAATTAGATTCTGACTTTCAGATGCCGGGCGTCCAGTTTTCTGGGCACTCCCTTTTATTTTATTCCCAATGCACTTAGTGAAAAGAGTTCCTTACAAAGTAACTTGATGAAAATTTCACCTTTTCAGAAAGGTCCCGGCACCTAAAAGTTAATCTATTACAAAATTATGTGTCCATTTTTAACCATACTTGTATGTCCATTGTTAACAAAATTCTTGTTCTCTCTGCTTTCATTGGATGTGTTTGCCATTCTACTGTTACAGTATGTCAGGGTAATGTTTGCCATTCTTTATACATATATTTATAATATTTGTCTGTGATTTTAATTCTGGTTAATTGATTATGATTATAATATTGAACTTACTCGTAATAACGTTTAATGTAGTATAATTGTCTAAACTTGAAAAGATATTTGCTAAAAGTAGTAGACTTCCAAAAACCATAGAGGAAAAACGTTTGAATTGTTTTCCTGTAAAAAAAGAAGAAATTCCTGCGTGGAAATTTTGAAGCTACTTGAAATCACGTAACCCAAAGACGACAAAGTAACAGGTTCTAATTATTTTGAATCGTTCGTTTTCCACAGAAGAGTAGGAAGCCAGAAATCGTGCAAGTAATCGCTCCCTACCAAGCGACTAGTGCCGAGCAACTGAACCTACAGAGAGGACAACTAATAATGATTCGTAAAAAGACTGATACTGGCTGGTGGGAAGGTGAACTACAGGTGAAAGTGCTTTTTCAAATCTTAAGTTTTTCAGTGAATTGCATACCCATTACCCAACATTGCTTTATAAATCCGCATAACTAAATGCAAAAACTGTTTATAGGCTCGAGGAAAGAAACGACAGATCGGTTGGTTCCCAGCTTCCTATGTGAAGCTCCTGACCAGTAATAGCAACCGAAGCACACCTGTTTCTCACGGGTACTTAGATTCGCCCACGGATCCTAATGTCGGTGCGTATTCATTTTGAACATTAATTTAATAGTACATACATTTTGCAAATTAAATTTATTCAGAAATAGTATATTACGACCCAAGGCCAGAAAGTTGGTTTTCCAGGCGTGTGTGATATGAAGGCCGAGGCGAAGTCGATGCCTCATATCACGCACGCCAGGGAATCCAATATTTCTGGCCGTGTGTCGTATACTATTTTTCTTCATCCCCAGCCGAAAGTACGTTTAATAATTAATGTTAATTAATAAAATGCGTTGTCGGCTGCTAGCTCGGATGCTTTTTCTTTTGTGGCCTGCATCAGCACGCGCGCCACTTCGCGTAGCGCCGCTGCTGCTCTCGGGTCAGCTGAGCGGATGCATGGGATTCGGTCGCCCGCCCGACTTTTGCAAAGCCGAGGTTTTTGATGGTTGGGGCGGGTATCAGAAACACATATTTTTTATTTTTTCTTAATACTTCTTACTCGTCCGCCAGACGAGGAAGAACCATTTTTGAGTTCTTGTGCCGTCTTTTCATGCAGAAAAATCGCAACGACGCTAATCGATCAGTTTTGAGGTTGAACACACCGACGGTCTCTTTTTTCCATTCACCTGTCAAGATAAATATTTTTCAGAGGCTAAGTACACAATAACACAATACTGAGCGTTGCTACGGCAGGTTGCTACGTCAGCGAGCCACAAAAATCTCGCAGCCAATCAGAGATCGTGTTAACTCTAGCAGGCCGCAAAAGCCACTGTTCCCGGACAGAAATGCGGCCGAAAAGACGTACTTTCGGATAGGGGATGAAGAAAAAAGATTTGCTCCTTTCGCTCTGCTGGGATTCGAACGCCAGTTCAACTGATTGCAGGTCAGGTACTCTACCACTAAGCTACTAGAGAGATCGGAAGAAGAATCCTTTTTCTTCGTCCCCTAGCCGAAAGTACGTCTTCCCGGCCGCATTTCTCTCCGGGAACAGTGGCTTTTGCGGCCTGCTAGAGTTAACGCGATCTCTGATTGGCTGCGAGATTTTTGTGGCTCGCTGACGTAGCAACCTGACGTAGCAACGCTCAGTATTGTGTTATTGTGTACTTATAGCCTCTGAAAAATATTTATTTGGACAGGTGAATGGAAAAAAGAGAGCGTCGGCGTGTTCAACCTCAAAACGAGCAAGAAGTATTACGAAATAGTATATTACGACCCAAGGCCAGAAAGTTGGATTTCCGGGTGTGTGTGATTTGAAGGCCGAGGCGAAGCCGAGGCCTCATATCACGCACAACAGGGCATCCAATATTTCTGGCCGTGTGTCGTATACTATTTTTCTTCATCCCCAGCCGAAAGTACGTTTAATAATTAATGTTAATTAATAAAATTCGTTGTCGGCTGCTAGCTCGGATGCTTTTTCTTTTGTGGCCTGTATCAGCACGCGCGCCACCTCGCGCAGCGCCGCTGCTACTCTCGGGTCAGCTGAGCGGATGCATGGGATTCGGTTGCCCGCCCGACTTTTGCAAAGCCGAGGCGTAGCCGAGGTTTTGCTGGTCGGGGCGGGTATTAAAAACACATATTTTTTCTTAATACTTCTTCCTCGTCCGCTAGATGAGGAAGAAGCATTTTTGAGGTCTTGTGCCGTCTTTTTATACACAAAAATCGCAAAGACACTAATCGATCGGTTTTGAGGTTGAACACACCGACGGTCTCTTTTTTCCATTCACCTGTCAAGATAAATATTTTTCAGAGGCTAAGTACACAATAACACAATACTGAGCGTTGCTATGCCAGGTTGCTACGTCAGCGAGCCACAAAAATCTCGCAGCCAATGAAAGATCGTGTTAACTCTAGTAGGCCGCAAAAGCCACTGTTCCCGGACAGAAATGCGTCCGGAAAGACGTACTTTCGGCTAGGGGATGAAGAAAAAATATTTAAAAAAAAGATGTGTTTTTGATACCCGCCCCGACCAGCAAAACCTCGGCTCCGCCTCGGCTTTGCAAAAGTCGGGCGGGCGACCGAATCCCATGCATCCGCTCAGCTGACCCGAGAGTAGCAGCGGCACTACGCGAGGTGGCGCGCGTGCTGATGCGGCCCACGAAAGAAAAAGCATCCGAGCTAGCAGCCGACAACGCATTTTATTAATTAACATTAATTATTAAACGTACTTTCGGCTGGGGATGAAGAAAAATAGTAGACGACACACGGCCAGAAATATACTATTTCTGAAAGACGCTTTCTTTTGCAATCAGTTGACCTGGCATTCAAATCCCAGCGGAGCGAAAGGAGAAAATCTTTTTTCTGAATAAATTTAATTTAAAAATGTTTTAATTTATAGCTCCATCTAGTCTGAAAAGACGTTAAAGATTTTCTGCATTAGAGTAGATAACTTTGATCGATATTGTAGATTTCCATTTTCACGGTGTGTGAAAAAATTTCTCTTCTGATTGATCGTTACCATCTTCGATGATAATACAGATTCCTAGTAAAAAAGTACATACATTATAATTGTTGGGAGGGAAGCTTTTCAGAACGAGTCGTAGGGCGAAGCGAAGGCACATTAAGACGGAAGAAGGGAAAAAACTCGTTAGGCGCGTCATTTCCAGGCTTCACAGACCGGTCCTTATATCCCCTATTGTACCCTATATTCATTTAAGGTCCCTAAAGTACCCTCTTTTCAAGATTTGGTCCCTATATGGTACCCTATGTACAGCCCATAATGGAACATAAACAAAATTTATAATATGATCCAAGCTTCTAAAAGTGAGGGATTTTTAGAAAAAATAGTATCAGGGTGGCGGCTAGACCGGGAAACCCGGAAAGACCGGGAATTTAATTAAAAACCGAGAATTTACTTCTAATCGTACAAAAATTCAAGTTTTCATTATTTTAATAATTTTGGTCAATTTAGAAAAGTGATTTCTACCAGAGATGACAGCAAAAACCCGAAAAATGTCCGCTTGATTTTTATTAATAAAAAAGAGAGCCTATACGCTTTGAAGAATGTAACGTTCTTTGAGTCTGATTCTGAAAATTTGTATGAGAGAAAGAATTTTTATTTTTTTTCCATTATAAGAAAAACCTTTTGCAAATTTGTTGCTCTGTGAAATTTTTTTCGCTGACTTAAGTTTGATAATCGAATTGATGTTAGCCCAAATATACAGAAACAATCATTTTCTAAATTTTGTCAAAAAATGGATTTATCACGCTTCATTCGCTATCTCCTCATTTATCTGTCTTGGAACAGGGAATTTTAGAAAATAATTTTTGTTTTTATTCCATTTTTTTTATAAAAGAATTATCATTCGGATTTAGAAGAAAGGAATTTTAAAAAATCCCTCTTTCAAGTCAGAATTCGTCACAATTTGAAAGTTCCCTCTTTTAAAGTTTAGATAAAGAAAGTACTTCAAGCAGTTTTTTTAGAGTAGAAGTAGTATTTCAAAGAAGAAATATTTGTGAATTATAATAGAAAATTTGTTTATATGGTTCGTTGCAAATTCATCTTTGTTTAGTTAAAAATTCAACTACTTGGTTAAAAGTTAAACTCTTTTGTTAAAATTTTTTTTTTTTTTTTGAAGATTCATTATTTTAATTTAAAATTCATCTCTGGTTGAAAATATTAACTACTTTGTTGAAAAACAATTCATCTTTTTTTTGGGTGAAAATTCAACTATTTGTTTGAAAATGTATGTACTTTGTGGAAAATTCGTCTTTTTTGTAGAAAATTAATCTTTATGTTTGAAATTTCACCTTTTTGGCATAAAATTCAACTATTCCAGTTGAAGATTCATCAATTTAGTTGAAAATTCATCAGTTTGGTTGAAAATTAATTTCTTTAACTGAAAATTTAACTGTTCCATTTTTAGTTGAAAATTGATCTTTTCTAGTTCAAAATACAACAATTTGGATGCAATTTTTTTTTCGAGTAAAAATTCAACTATTTAGTTGAAAGTCCACATATTTTGTTAAAAATCGATTTTTTTGGTAGAAATTTATCTTTTTCTCTGCAAGTTAGTCTTCTTGTTTAAAAATTCTTCTTTTCGGTTGAAAATTCAAGTATTCCAGTTAAATATTCATCATTTTAGTTGAAAATTCATCTTTTAGGTTACAGATAAAATTATTTGTTTGAAAGTTACATTCTTTTGTTAAAAAGTATTTTTTTTTTGAAGATTCGTTTTATTTGAAAATTAATTTTTTTTTTTTTTAAATGACCTGTTTGATTGAGAACTTGTTTCTTTTTTGAAATTTTTTTTAAACTGAAAATGTAACTATTATTCCAGTTGAATATTCCATAATTTTAGTTAAAAATTCATCTCTTTGGTTGAATATTCATTTTTTGACAAAAAATTTAATTATTCAATTTTTGGTTGAAAAATTATGTTTTAATTAAAAATTCGTCTTTTTTGGTAGAAATTAATCTTCTTGGTTGAAAATTAATCTTTTTGTTAAAAAATTCATCATTTCATCTAAAAATTCATCTTTCTGGTTTAAAATTCAACCATTCCAGTTAAATATTTACAATTTTATTTGAAAATTTATCACTTTGTTTGAAAATGTAACTATTTTTTGTAAAATTAGTTTTTTTGTTGTAAGTAATTTTTCAACTGAAAATTTAACTTATTCCAATTGAAAATTTCATAGATGTAGTTGAAAAAACATCTGTTTGGTTAAACATTAATTTTTTTATCTTGAAATTTAATTATTTAAGTTTTGGTTGACAATTTATCTTTTTTAGTAAAAAATAATTTTTTGTTTGAAAATTCAACTATTTGAAAACTCTTACGTTTGGTATAAAATTAATTTTTTCAGCAAAAAAGGTTACTATTCCATTTTTGGTTGAAAATTATTTTTTTTTTAAATTCAAAATTCAACTATTTGGTTGAACATTTGTCTTCTTTAATTAAAAATTAATGTATTTTGTTGAAAAATTGTATTTTTTGGTAGACAATTAATCTTTTTATTTGAAAATTAATCTTCTTGTTTAAAAATTCAAGTGTTCCAGTTAAATATTCATCATCTTAGTTGAAAATTCATCTTTTTGGTTTAAAATTTAACTACATATTCCAGTTGAAGATTCATCATTTTATTTTGATCCAGCACGAAAAAAGTACCCTATGAGCATGACAAAAAGTACCCTTTCGTCCCTATACTTTATGCCATAGGGACTGCGAGGCCTGCATTTCAGGATAGAGGGGCGTTTTTCGAACTAGACAAGGGCTGTCGCGTGATAATTATTTAAGGTTAGACTCGTTCTGAAAACATCGTGCGAGACAAAAAATGCCTCCCTCCCTTAGTTCATTCAAAGATTTCGCAAAGATTAAAAATATCTCGCAAAGATTCCAAAATATTCAATTATCTTGTAAAAGATTTCAAAGATTTTGCACCCCAGAGCGATTGACAAGATTATCTGCTAGAAGTCAACGTGCTATGATTTTTTCCCTCGATCGGAAAACAGTAACGTCAGGCCCGCTTGACACGCTCGAAAACGCGCGGTTTTTATGCATGTGTTGAAAAAAATGGTTTGAAACGCTTCCTGAGATACTGAATTTGTATTTGATTGTTCTGTTATCTAGAACGCGTGATGTCACTATATCCATATCAGGCACAAAACGAGGACGAGTTGAGCTTCGAGAAAGGCGATGTCATCACTGTCCTTGCCAAAGAGGAAGAAGCGTGGTGGAGAGGCGAGCTAAATGGAGTTTCCGGTGTCTTTCCTAGCAACTACGTTTCACCTATGTGTGAGTAGTTTTCTCCACACATTTCCACCCTTGGTTCGACCGACGCGACGTTCGTACAAATTATTAATTTATATTAGCCGATCATGTTTCTTTTTTTATTTACATTTGCACTCAAACGTCATTTTTCAAGACCTATACGTTTTGATCTAGATGTTCAAAACTGACATAAATCATAAATTGCCTTGAAATTCTATTCTGATGCAGATAAGTATCTTCCAGAAAATCAATTCTCGCCAACTTTTCGCTTCTCTTGTTTCTGTCAAGCAGAAAAGATACAAAATCCAGGGCCTCCACTATCTGTGACATCACTTAAGATCTTGCACTTTAAACAATCACTTAATTTATAATATTAATTAGTCATTGGATTCCGGGGTTTGGGCTCCGTAGAACTAAACACAGAGAATAGAGTTTTAGCGCTTGATTTCAAAGACACGGTTGGAGTAGAATTGACCCCCCTAGCCTAGGTGTTACATGCATCTTGCATTACTAATTATTACATTCCCATCAGAGAAGGTATTAGATTTGTGTAAAATTTGACCCCTCCCCCTCTGTTTTTGTCAAATGTCGACGTTTTTTAAACCCTCTGAACCCGAAAAGCAGGTTTTTACGAACGTGTCTGTATTTCTGTATGTCTGCATGTATGTCTGTCTGTCAGCACGATCACTTGTGAAAGAATAATCTATTCGATAGGTCTTTGATGCACTTGAAAAAGTTAGATCATTTTCAACATTTTTGAGACCATTTTTTTAAGATTTAAAAATTCTCTGTACGGCTATTCGTAGTACTCAGAAAGTCGAACAATTTATCCCTGCGACTTTTTTCGATAAAAAGAAAATTATCAGAGTTATAGCATTTGCTAAAAAAAAAAAAAAGAAAACGAAAATTTTAAGCCAAACAACGCACGATGTGAAAAAAGGTAAAAAAAAGAAAAACGTTGCTTTTTGAAAGCCCTACAAGATTATCATGTAACAATTTTTTTAATTCTCTTGAAAAATCGAAAATTCGAATTTGCAGCTAAATAACGCGAAATACGAAAAGAGGTTAACCCTCATTTACCCCACGTATTTTAGTATCCGTGCTTACCCACGGAGGTCAAAAATACCCAACTCGTTTTCTCAAGCTTGTATCTCAGCGACAAATCGGTCAATTAAAGTCAATTTTTACTTACTGGATAGAGTTTTTTGTGCTCTGAAAGAGAATACCGAAGAAAAAATTGTAAAACCGTTTGCTTGATCGAGCATTCCATAGAAAAACCCAAGAGGTCAAGGCCACGTCTTTTTACCTGTCGAAAAGTGATGACATTTTTTGACGAAACGTCTGTTTCTCCTTTTCTTTTATTATAGAATATAACAATATTCGGTTTGTTGTTCTCGTCATCCATTTCCGTATTAAACGGCAAAGAAGACAATAGAAGGACAATTTGCTTCTTCTTTGGATTATACGAAACTAAAGTAAGATCTTTTTCGTTGTAACAACATTTTCATTCTTTGGCAAATTTGAACAGACGTGAACTAATTGTCCGTTTCTGGATATAATATGAAGGTACAGATTCATTACTCTCTTTGTCAACCGTTCCAAGATATAGAATAGCATTGAACATATAATGTGTCTGTACATCGTTTTTCGGAACAATTTTTAATCTGTACTTATCCGGTTTAAAAAGAATATACACTTAAAAAGCGCATTTGCTTTTAAATGACAGTAGCTATTCGTCAATCGTGCAATTTGAGTGAGGCTCATAATACGTGGTATAATTCGAAATTCACTAATATGGGCGAAACGATCACTACCTTAACGCTTTGTTCGTGTATTTTTGTCGTCAAAACGTAGGAAAGTGAGTTTAAAATTGAATTGATTATTGCCCATCGTTAACCTAAATATTCGAAGGCTGCAAAGCTTCCATAAGTCTCTCGGTTTCCTTCTATTTACTTTGTAATAAACGCTCCGGTGGCTCCGATTTGCTGAAACGTCAAGAATTTAGAACTTTATCACAAGCGGAAGTTCACCGGTGCAACTCTAGAGAGTTTATTATAAAACGTGTCTAGTACACGTCAGGCGGTTAATTCCGCCATTTTTGATAAAGATAACCCTCCTGAAATCGCATGCAATTTATTTCTAGAGGATAGTGGGTTCTGGAGCCAGGCTTATGTAAATAAAAGAGCAAGATTTTCAATATAGCCACTAATTGAAAAAATTTATTTCACAAGTTATTAAAAGATTCTTTAAAACAACAAACTCACATAATGAGAGGAGAATTATTTAAAAGTTTTTCATGATTGAATAACTGATTCTATCTTTACGCCGGAGAAGGTCTATTCATACGCGGACATAAATTTTAAAAACAAAGAACGCGGACCCAGTGATGCCTGACTCTCGGAACCGAACGATTGACTCTTTACACTGATATTTTACTTTACATGAATATACAACGAAATCGTAACTTGACTTACGTGTGGAATCCTTTCTAGAGCCTCTTGAATTGCTTCCAAATCCCTTTCAGTGAACGGCATTTTTGAAATGAGAATCAAAATCGAGAAACGAGCCTTTCTCTCGTATTGATCAAGACAGAATGCCTTACCAGGATTCCACGCGGAAGCGAGTCGCCGGTCAGTGCAATGGCCACGCGCACGCGCGAGGAATTGGGATTGACCAATCCGCCGCGCATCAGACCTTCCAAACCTTCGTCTTTCAACGATGAGCGTAATTTAAAACCAAAGGTTATTTTATTTTCCAGCGGGATCGCGGACAAAGAATATTTGACCCTTTTTGAAAATTATAATTTATAATTTTAAATAGGAAAGGATTTCGATAAAAGAGAAATTTAAAAATAATAGATTATCTTTGATCCTTTATTGGCCAGTCGTTGATCCCAGGATTTCCTTTTTGTGAGCCCGCCAAATTAGTCGATGCCTCACGTGACGTCTCCAGGGAGCGGGAATAGTCGTTGACCCTAGCTAAGGGGTGTCACATAATCTCAACCTAAAATGGCGGCATCCCGCCTTAGATAGAATGGTGGCATCCGGCTAGGTTGCCACATGGAACAACTGAAATATTCCTTTGTTTATAACGCCGTTACATCAATATATCAATGAATTTTCGAATAAAAAAAAAACAATATTAACAATAAATAATACATACACACTCATTTTCTTCGACTCGAAGTTAAAAAAACGGATTACACGTGTATACTCAAATGCTCTACTTTGCTAACCATGAATGCGCATAGTATAAACACGAAAGCGTCCATAACTTGCGAACCCGATCACTTAAAATTTTCAGGTTGACATTTTTTTCATCTACAAACAATGTAGAAGCTTTCTGCGTTAGCCGATTTTGGATCCATTTTTGGACCACTTTTGCAGGCTTGGGGAACACTGTGGGATATTCGGATCCATTCGGCGAAGCCAAAATTTAGACAGACATACAAAATTCCGGTGCAAGCAAAAATTCATAAACAATGTGGCCCGCTTGTCAAGCATTTCTCTAGGTCCACGGTACAATCAAGGTTTACCCTTCTCCAACATAGGGATTCTGCCTTGACCGGTCGAGGAAAACTAGTGGTATTTAAATTTTCACCACATTACAACTTTATATAAGCCCGAGAGTAAGTTTGCAATACTTCATTGTTTTCGCGCATTCTCTCGAATTGTAGCGTCATCTCTTCATTCGTGCGCCTCAAAATAATATTCAAAATTTCGTCAGTGAATAGAAGAGATCACGCTTCTTCTATTGGAGTTGATTCTTCACGGGCTGCCCCTTTTATGATAGCATTATAAGTAAATGGTGAAAGCCGCCCTCTTCTCTCAGGTATCTTTGTAGACCAAACAAAGCCACTCTTTGTTTGTGTTGGACTTGGGAAGTCGAGAGGCCAGGTGGATAGAACAAAACATCAAGATACATTTCTGAAATATGCAGTTTATTACACTTCCATGGTTTACACTTTGAATCCGCGTTGTGTTAACAGTCTCGTGTCGCTCGCTATACTGAACTCTCTATCACGCTAAACTTAGACCGGCATCGAGCCGCATTCACCACTCATGCTCACACCACTCTCTATCATTCAGTGCCGTATCGATGAAGCTTTATTCCAACAGTTCGCAGGTGCGGTGTTTCGACTGGAATTGCTTTGCCTTAGGTGGCTCAGCAACTTAGTTTGATGTTTATTTATTTTAGCACTAAACTCACTACACTTTAGATCCCGAATTATTTAAAAAATCTTTGTTCTAGAATGGTCGACGTAGGGATGTGAAATAAAAGTTCGTTTTATGGGAAAAAGCCGTACGGCATAAAAAACTCAGATTTATTGAAGGAAATTAAACCACAAGTGATTTGCACAAAATGATTCACTAAAGCAAGACTCGAAATCGCAAGAATGATTTGAAATAGAGAACAACCTCGCGCTCGCGGCGTTGGCGTCACACACTCGCTGCCACGTGGCTCGATTGTTTTTAGATATATTGAGATTTCGATTCTATTTCATTAGGCAGACATCCTGATTCGCTTCGGTAGGAATAAGTGGAGTTAGATAGGCATCCTGATTCGCTTGGTTGGAATCAGTGGAGTTAGATACACTGTTAGAAAAATCTCTACTATATTTAGTATACATGTAATGGAAGCAAAAATGCATAACATGAAATTAAATTTAGTATACCAGCGTACAGTAAATTTAGTATCATTATACTGAATTTAGTACACGCATATACTAAATTTCATATACTTCTATACTAAACTCAGTATGAATATACTCAATTTAATGTACGCTGGTATAATAAATTTAATTTCGTGTTATGTATTCTTGCTTCCATTACATGTATACTAAATTTAGTAGAGATTTTTCTAACAGTGTAGACATACTGATTCGCTTGGTTGGAGTCAGTGGAGTTAGATTGATTATTGCCTGGTAGACCATCGAACGCGACGGAGCTCCGCACGGACCGTGATAGATAGATCGATAGAATATGACTGACTCGCAAGGACGCTAGCCAACGCCGATCGCACGCACGTACACACTCATTCTCTCTCTCTTCGCGCCCCTCCCTTCTACCTTCCAGTAGATATCGATTTATAATTTCGCGCGTAAAAATTCATACATAACGCGAATTGGTTCATATGACAAAGGTGTTACGCCGCAACATGCGGTTTACGGCATTCGATGTCCCAGAAAGCTGCTGTGATTTTCGAGTTCTCTTTCTGCCACGTCAAGTCCGTGCTGCATCCTTCTCGCTCTCGCTTCTTTATTCCTTCTGGCCTTCATCTGCGTCCTCTTCCGATTCATGGGAACTCACTTCTTCGAGATAATCCTCTGTTTAATTTTCGCTTAGAACCTCGACAGTTTCAAATTCGGAACCGATTTCTTCAATCACACGTAATATGTTCGCATTACTTCGATTGCGAAAACACGTCTCCATTTTTGTTTATGGAAAATTAGAAAAATATTGACTTTTTTATTCAAATTTCTATAAAATAAGAAATAAAAAAAAATATACATAAAATAATATTTCATGGAGATAATGTATATATTTTCCGTATATCTTCGTACCTGCGATTATTAATTACTTCCTTAAATGTAGTTTCTACAATGTCGTCAATTTTTGGATCTACACATTGTTTTACAGGTATTAAATTGTTATCATTATCATTTAAACTACCATTACCAACAGACAATAAATATTTTGCAAATTCTGCCTCGCTTTTCGTGTAGAAATGGAAAGAGGGATCCGACCGTGACGCGGCCGGATAAGCCCCTGTTTTAACCGGGCGCTGGGCGGGTATACTAAACCGGGATCCAGCTAAAAACGTCACGTAAACTGTTCGGATTCCGGCTTTAATACCGGCCGGGATCCGGTCGGGTAATCCGACCACAGAGCGGTTAAAAATGTTGCTTCAGGCGAAAAATTGGTAACTGAGTTAACATGTCCTCGCCAGGAAATTGGAGTAGAGTTTCAATCATTGATGCTAGAATGTCCTGGCAATTGTTTTATATTTGAAAACACGTGGTTATTTGAGGTTAGGAAGAAAGAGGAAAATGAATATACAACACTATACTTTAATTTAAAATAATAATTATCCGCGAACTAAGTGTGGTTTTCAAACTGATTACTGAAATTAGGTTGATTTTACCTAATTCCAATCGATGTTGTTGATATGAGATTGGTGTTTTTTGTCTGAGATAATGATAAATTATAACAATCTTGTTGATGGAAAAATTACATACTTCAGGCAAATTAATAATGAGTATAATGAGCGCTTCACTAGGAAAGTACCTTTGTTTCACCTATTAACTCACTTTCTTTCTCATTGTTTCCTAAATAACACAAATAAACTTTTATAGACACACAGCTTGGGTTACCCGTCGGCAATGTGGCAATGAATCGAGTTCGTTGCCTTTTAGCAGTGAAATGTTTGTGCTGAATAGCCATTTCAACATTTACTCGCATTCCATAGCCCAGTTTCACTGGTCTTATTATTTTAATTAATTTGAGTTTTAGTTGATTAATAGAATCATTTATGAGTGGAATAGTTGACAAGCTTAAATGTCGTGGCTATTTGATTTTTATTTAAATTATGTGGGAATTCGGAAGGAAGATTTGAGAAATGTATAAGGTATCTCGTGTCATACGCCGTCGAAGCCACTCTTATATGTGTGCAATCTTGCATTAAGTAGATTCGAGTATTATGCCTAGCCCATATCTTTATGACCCGTTCCATCGCAGAGAGGGATCGCTGGTGCTTTCTTTGATGTTATGAATTTACGTTTGATAGGAGAAATATGATTTTGGTTTTAAAATTCTTTCTTAAGCCGAAGTGACATATTATATAAAAGTCGTCTTTGATTATCTGAATAAGCCTAATTTCAATCGAATTAAACATCCATGGTTTTTTATAACACGATGTGTAACAAAGGTATATTTGTCACTTGTTTTTAAAGGGCTTAGCGGAATAAGTATGTGAAATCGGCCCCCGTTCGTATGAAGCTTAAATTGACGTCATAAGTTCGTTTCCATGTGGTATGAAACTCCACCAAGTTTCAACTTAAAAGTCCCATTTTTGTGGGCGATATGGAGGAGGAAAGCAAAATTAAAAAGTAATTTTTCTCGAAAACGGCTCGACCGATTTTAATGAACAAAATATATGTTTCTAAGACCACTCTGGAGTATAAAAAAAAATTGATAAATTTCTCGAACAAAAAATAAGCATTAAAAAAATGTTTTAGAATTTTGAAATTTTTTTTTCCTATGTTGTTTTAGAGATACCACTTCTATTTTCTCAAGAAAATATCCTTGCATTGTGTACTACAACTCAGATTTTTTATTTTTTTTTGTGTGTGGTGGAACATAGTTAAAAAAACAATGTACGTAACGGTGCGGCGCCGCCCGCTGCCGAGGTTCACCGTGTATGAATGGGACCCATTTTTTTAAAGGACGTCTGCACTTTGCCTATATACGTATAGTTTCCAGAGTTTACCACGAGGAGGTTGCAGTACGTTTTTAAACTCCTTATCATCGGGGTGCTTTTTTAAAGTGAGTCCCCTCGCCTCTAACATCAGTTCATAATCATCGGGGTGCTTTTTTTAAAGTGAGTCCCCTCGCCTCTCACATCAGTTCATAATCATTGGGGTGTTTGTTAATGTCAGTCCCCTTGCCTCTCACATATTGCTCAATCTTCTTCACTATCACTGTCAATTACTGGAATGCAATTATCGTTCTTAAATAAATCGCTCAGTATTTCTGCTGGTTTAAAAACTTTTGATAAATACTTTGCGTAAGATAAATAATAAACGATAGCTGCAATGTGAGAACAGCAACCAACTGTTCTACCATTAGCACATTCACATGCATAATGTGTCAGACCCGAAACCCCAACGCTGTTAGGCTTATACCTTAAAAAACACCTATATGTTGTGCGAGAAATATGTCTGGATGGAACTTTTACCTTCAGCACATTTTTCTCATCTTTAACATATTGTATATTCAATGTGCCATCTTTATTGACCATTTCAGCTAAATATGACACAGCTTCGGAGAGTTGATATGACCCAGTAAATAGAATCTTAAGATCCCTTTTTGTCATCTCCGGAAAGTCTAATAAGTCTTCGGATGTAGTACTCTGGAAAGGGAGTTGCTTTCGAAACCATCCTTTTTCTTCAGCCTCAATAGCCAAAGTATTTTCGATAGATTTTTGAGTATGCATCCTCGGAACCACTTCATGTAAAACGTCTACGTCTGAGAGTGACCTTCTTCCGAAAGTATTATTTAAAAATGCCGGAATTCTAAAGAAAATTCCCACTTTATGTAACAGCTTGTTACCAAGCTTGTGATCAAGAAGGCGATACTTTTGTTTTAACATACCATCCACAAATTCAACAACCCAGCGAATTTTAGTAACAAAACGTGACTGATTAGACTCTTCTGCTGGCAATTGCTTTCTCTTACCTTTCAACGCAGGCATTAATACTTTAAACTTGTTTTCCTCTAAACTACATACAATATGACGAAATCCGCGATCAAGTACAAAAGTATCACCTTCCTTTAAAAAGTTGCGTAGACCATTTGCATCTTCCAAAATATTTTTCAGAATTTCCGCATAATTTTTAGTTGCAAGATACGGTACAAGCATATCAATCACAAAACCGTCAGTCGTGCAGATAGTGAAGGGTTTGCAAAGAGGAACTTTCTTTTGCCCCGAAAAATATTTCCTCTGGTACTCGTTGTTGGAACTTTTTTGGTGTCGTGCATACGTACCATCACAAATTATAAATAAATTATTATTCACATCAAACAGTTTCCTTGTTATTTCCGTAGTGTGATTATTAATAAGATCATCTCTGTTTAAAGCACTTAAGCCAAAAGAAAATGGTAGGATATCAGTTTCGAAAGATTTAATTACGCTTGCACAATAGTCAGAAATTCATTGTTCATTATCTAACTGAAAGACAGAACTGATTATTTTTTTGAGTTTCCTGTACGTAGTTTGAGGAGAAACAGAACCAGAGCTTGAATTACTGAACGGGATGAACGGTTTCTCAAAGAAATCATCTTATCTTGTAAATCATTAAGCTGGTCCCATGTCAAGCCCGTAAAAACTTTTAACTTCTTTTTCTGAGAGGCTGCATTCGCCGACTTTATCAAATAAAGTCGTATCGCATTTGACAGAAAGAGTTTCCATCACTTTGGATAACTCTAATACACTAAGACTCGTTGTATTAGAGTGTACTTTCAAAAGCCTAAGATCTTCTAAGAAAATTCGATTTTTAATTATATGCCTTCGACAGCACCGATTGCCAACCGGTATGTAGTTTTGATTTTTTATGTAGGATTGCATTTCTTTGATATTATCAATTTGCGTTTGATGGAAGAAATATGATTTTGTTTTTGAGATTGCTTTCTAAAGCCGGAATGGCATATTAGATAAAAGTCGTTTTTTTCAATTCACGAACACTTTTTTTTCGAAAACACAACACTTTATACTTCAGGCACGTCTTCATTTTCTTCAGCTTCTTTTTCAAAATCCTGAGTTGGCGATGAGGTTGGTGTTGAGGTTGGCGTTGGCGTTGAGGTTGGTGTTTAGGTTGGCGTTGGTGGATTGATCGCTTTCTTAAACCAATGACCAACGCCGTTGGTAACCAGTCCGGTTTCAGCCCCACGGGATTGCAAGAAAAATCTATCAAATTGAAAGCTATCATCGTCATTCAGAAATCCTGATTCCTTCATAGCAATCATCATAATGCAAACCGCTCTTAATTCTTGCATTTCTTCTATATCGAACACCCATTCTGTTGGCACTCGGGTGTCAACGAGTAAATGTGTATACTCGTCTAGGTTGCTCTGAAACAAAAAATATAAAAAATTGTTAATTATTTCGTCATAACAAAATTTCATTAAAGAAAGGTACATTTTATTTTAAAAATTGTAAACGCTTTTTTAAAAAACAATAGTTTTACAAAAAATTAAACTAAAAGTTATTGGATTTTTTAACAAAGAAAAAATCAGAGTAATTTAAAAAACTGTTTTGCCAATTCACTTGTGGAATTTAATTTTTGAAAAAAGTATCCATCATCTTGTGTTATCAATTTGGTTTCAACACCTGGAAAGCGAACAATCACTGTAGAGTCAGCATCAACTTCGTCAATCATAATTTTGTGTTCTTTTATGGCTATTGATAGTAGTAGCACTGCTTTTAATTCCATCATTGTGATATCTCCCAGCATCCAGTCAATAGGAGCTTTAACATCTGATTATGTAGGAGTATTCAACCATTTTTGTTTCTTATGAAGATCTGAAATAAATAAATAAATAAAAATTTAATAAAATTGAAAAAAAATCAAATTTGAAAACTAAAAAAATTGTTTAAAGAAATAAAAAAAATTATAAACAAACCAAACTTAAAAAATTAAAATGGAATCATATTAGGTACTATTTTTTAAAATATATTTAATTAGAAATCAAAATTCATTAATAGTTATAATCAACTCATTAAAAAAACTTTAATTAAAAAATTTGAAAATAAAATAATTTGTATTTAAATTAAAAGGTTAATATAATAATTATTATTTTCTTCAAAGACCAATTTGATTTTTTTGTTTGAAACTCCTCAACTTTAACTAAAAGCTCTTCAATTACGCCATTAAACCAAGCATTTATATCTTTCAAGGGAAGAATAATTTCATTTTTGGCATTTAAAAATTTAATTTCTTCAAGTATTTCACCATTTTTATTGGATTTGAGAAGTCGAGAGACCAGGTGGATAGAACAAAACACCAATATACACCTCTGAAATATGCGGTTTATTACAATTTCATGGTTTACACTTCATATAATTATTATTGTTATTTTCTTTAAAGGCCAATTTGATTTCTTTGTTGAACTCTTCAATTATGTCATTAAACCAAGCATTTATATATTTCAAGGGAAGAATAATTTCATTTTTGGTATTGAAAAATTTAATTTCTTCAATTATTTCACAATTTTTGTTGTATTTGGAAAGTCGAGAGACCAGGTGAATAGAACAAAACACCAATATACACTTCTGAAATATTCGGTTTATTACACTTCCATGGTTTACACTTCATATAATTATTACTATGCTTTTCTTCAAATAGCAATTTGATTTATGTTGTTGAAACTCCTCAACTTTAGCTAAAAGCTGTCCAATCATGTCATTAAACCAAGCATTTATATATTTCAAGGGAAGAATAATTTCATTTTTGGTATTGAAAAATTCAATTTCTTCAATTATTTCACCATTTTTGTTGGATTTGGGAAGTCGAGAGACCAGGTGGATAGAACAAAACACCAATATACACTTCTGAAATATGCGTTTTATTACACTTCCATGGTTTACACGTTACATAATTTATATTGATATATCGTCGTTGCTAAATACTGGTGATCCGGAGCTTGGGTCAAGAATTTTTTCAGCTGCTCTTGCGTGAATGTATTCGCTTTTCGACTTTTGTAATTTTTTTTAGTTTTCCTTCAAGAAATTAGTCAATGGCGCAAAAGTGCCGATGTTGACTTTATCGGAAGCATGTATGGTACATTTTTACGTAGAATAACGAGCCCACAGTGTAGGAGGTGCTAGTGTCTCTGCCTGTATGTATTATAACCTCGTTTTTAATTTAATTTATATTTAAAGGTTAATTCAATAATAACGTTACTGGTTTATTGCCAATTAATGTTCTAGCTTAACTTATGACAGTATGGTTCATTAGCCACTTAACTTATTCAAATCACGATGCTACTAAGCCTGAAGGGCGCCAGATCGTTTATCTTTTCAAAACCCGAAAACGACCAAAATGGTCCGAAAGAGAATCATTTTATCAATTTAATATTTATACTTAATTTTCACACCTTTCCCGCTAGCTCAACACAGCGAGGGGCGGGGTTAGGAAAGACCTGAGCAAGGATAGTAAGTCAGGTGAACACAAGATATTACTAGGATTTACGGGTCACAAAATAATCGTTTATTTCACGGCCATGGATGCCTCACATCAAAAATAGATCCCGTAAAAATAATAAGTAGAAAAGAAATACACTTAATATTTATTCTAAGGGGAAATACTACCCATCGAATTAGTCTATATGATTTACGAATTGATAGTCAACGACCCTCCATTATGGCGGTCCATGAGTGACATGAAAGGTCGTGAAAGGTCACCGCCATTTTGGATGATCGACATCAAACTGATTTAGGTGAACTGAATTTCACGGGTGATCGATATTAAAATACATGATGTGACCCAAGAGTCAACGACCTTCCAACCTGGTGGTCCATGGATGACACGAGAGGTCATGTAAGGTCGCCACCAGGTTGGACGATCGAACTTATCAGATGCTCACCCCCGACACTAGACGCATTGCGTGCTCACAAAAGAATTTATTATCTTAAAATACCAGAGAACCTACTTTACTTATTTGATCATTCCGACCGAGACAATTTAGCATATCATTTTAACTCCGGGGTCTTCCAAAATGGCGGTGACTTTGGTTGACCTTAGATGTCAAGAATCCGCACCATGTTAGAATACTAGACCGAACCATGGTTATGTTTTACCCCCAACAATTGATACGACATTAATTATTTGATCATTATTCGATATCGTTTATGTGATCGAATACCTTGTTCCCACCACACTGAATTTCCGGCCACACACCAATTATAGCACTTAAAGACGAAAATGAGGGAGATACCTTGTTATTTCTAGAGCTTCTGTTAACTTAGACTTCACGCCCAATTATTTTTAGATTTTTGTTCAATGATTAGGCCTCATGCCCAGACAATAACCTCTCTCGTCCTTCAGAGTTTCAATATTCAATAGCGATTCGCATCAGCGACTTCAAAAACAGACTTAAAAGGCGTCACGCCCAAGCAACAAGCTCGGTAAATTTTCCACAATTGATTCTCGGAGCTGAACAACGTAAGAGGTAATACTATCAATGGTCGAACACAGAGTGAACGCTAACGACGCGGACTACAGTTTTGGCGCGTAGACCAAGGGTCGCGTACACAGACCCGCAACTACCATTAAGCAAGATGCGTAAAGGCGCATTCATATTAGAGTGTCCTACGGTGACTCGCCATTTTACCTATTGCGCTCGTTCGCCTAATCTATAGTCTATGGCGAGTCACTTCACTGACCTGCGTCGCGGGCGCGACGCAAACACTAGTCCGGCGCACCTACTGTACCTCGTGCGCGCTCAAAATTTACTGGCTGCTAGTGTTGTGACAGTTCGGAACATAGCAGCCGGTGGTAAGTCTCCCCATTTACCACGTGTTAATTGTGTGTCCTTCGTCTTTTGAATTGTGGTGAAATAGGGCCATAGTGTGTAATATTGGTTCACGACTGCCTAGTCGTGAATGTTGAAATGTGTATGTGTGATGTGGAGTTCAGTCACGACTGCATAGCCGTGTTGTAGTCGTGTTGTGTGGTGTGACAGCCGGCAAAGCCGGCCCTGAGAGTGCCTAGTAAACAAAACATAAAACAAAAGTTCGACGGAATTAGTGGATGCATTTTAAAATTAACAATCGTTCCCCCAGTTTGGTGACGGTTCGGATTAGCGGAGTGAAAAGCCCTAGGCCTCGAGGGGTTGGTTTATGGCAACAGGCCATCCCTCTCGAGACTCCTGTCCTATGACAGTTCAATAATGGAGTCTGTGCTCGACCAGTTATAGTTTATTTATCAATTTAAAATTGAGTTTGAATTGATTGGGCGTGAATATTCATTTAATTTTGGCGTGGTATATAATACCACGTCACAGTATGTAGCCTAATTACAAAATGGTGGTCATTAGGGGTGGGGGCTAATTTCAAAATGGTGGTAATTATGGAGTGTGGCCTACCTAATTAATCGAATGGATTCCCATCTGGAAAAGGGGAGGGGGCCCCACCCCCTCCCTGTTAGTCTGAGAGTAAAGGACAATTTGGAAAAGGAGACAACTAATTACAACGAAAATTAATGATCCTCATCTTATTTTCTATCGAAGTTGAAAAAAGAGGGTTAAAGTAACAACAAAGCTATAATTATTGGAAGGTATTTATAATATTTAATTTAATAATTAAAATTTAAAATTATCCTAAACTATTTTAAGTGACAGGTAGTAAATATACACATTTTTAATTATAATTCCATATCTGGTTTTATTAAATTTTCAACAAAATACACTTAATTATGTAAGTGTAGAAAAAATAAGTTCAACCTCGCCAACAACGTATGAAATTAAGATGGTTGTCAGTTCCATAAAAACGATTTCAAAATATAATTCGACGAATTGCTTCTCAAGATTTGTTTGTACCTGACTTTTGAAGTATGAAGATTTAAACTTAATTATCCGACGGATTAATTCCTCATTCTGTGAGTTTATGTTTTCAGAAACTAAGTAATTGACAATAGTTTCAATTAAAAAATCTTTACACGCTTCTACGGTTTTCAATAATCGTTGAATCCTTATGAACCTTTCATCGACACACACAATAACATTTTTAGTTTTTCGAAACTAGACTTCTGAGGAACTATTTCAGGAGTATATAGCTTTTTCTTCTTGGCCTCAACATCGCCCTGCTGAGTTTCATTGTTAGTCTCGTCGTTGTACTCCTTGCCGTCCCTCAGAAGTATTGCCTTGTTGCCGTGAGCGGTCGTAAATACTAGCGTATATTTAACCCAATTCAGTGGTCTGGGGGTATAAAGGTGAATTTCCGAAACACTAGTATGATTCTATTATATCCATATTTTGTTAGAGTTTTGCCCAAATTACAGAGTCGAAGGTGATACAGTTGTCTAAATTGTTCATGATTTTAATGATTGCGTTAAAATTTCCCATGTGATTGAACCTCGAGTCCAATTAGAATCGTCTTGGAAAATGAATGATAAGTCCGTAAACAGTAGGCAGAATCATTTATTGCGTGGTTCTCTTCGTGAATTTTGTAGACATCATGACCAAGCGTTTAAGAGCAGCTTTAGTAAGTAGGACACTTCGATAGATTGAGTTGCCGTGGACTTTGAAAAATGGAAGACTGGCGAGGATTCTACCTCTACTGAATCAGTGTTAACTTGTGACATAGTGGCTCGTTTAGATATAAAAACTCAACTGATTCAAGGTGGTGCCATGAGTCGGTTTATGTATCTAAAATATATGACGATTGGGGGAGTGCGTTGTTTATAGGGGGAGAGCCATATGTTGTGAGCTTGGGCTCGTAACAACCCACCCTCGATTTTCCCGGCTTTATGGGACATAAAGTCAGGAGCCTCGATACTGAGTACGGCGATAAACGTGGAAAAACAAATTTCATTTAAATTTTATAATAATTACCTTGAATTGCCCAGATAAAGCTGGTCGGCGTCAAACACCTTTAGGTGTAACTCGATAAACTCAATAATCTTAAGGGTCATACTGTACTAAATCCTTCAATGAAAATTTTTCCCTAGCTCGTAGGTAAAGGGATTTGGCGGGGGCGAGAAAAACGCTACAAACTCATAATTTAGTAATAAAATTGAAAGAAATGTTAGTTTATTATAGTTTGATAAATTTACCCATTTTAATATTTACAGTGAATAAGTGGACCAGAAGGTCACAGTTTACAAATTACAAAGGTTTAAACCTGAACCATCATGAATATGTAAAATTTTACAGCACGTAAAATTTAAGTTTCCCCGCGGAATTACATACAAAAAAAGTTTAATCTTATCATACATCACTACACTAACGAAGCTTACTTAAATCAACATGGCGTCGGCTTGAAATCCAAGCCCCATTTTACAGACGAATTCACCTTATAATATATTTAATGTATTTCTCCTTTTACAGACTTTACAGTGCAACGGTTGGCAACTTTGATCCAAACTCTTTCTATCTCTGTCTCTATTTAACACAGTAACAGTAACACGCCATGACACTACACTTTTCTCTTTCTTACTCAGCAACTTTATTTCTTTCATCAGATTGTATATTATATACACCAGAAGCCTAAAACGGGAATTCTAATTTCCACATTTCATTAGAGTATTTAATAAAAATTCTTCCCGGTCATTTAAAAGTTCACTTGTATTTGTTGTATGAAAATAAATAATAAGTATACTGAGAAGTAATATAAAGGAGGTGGAGGCTGAATTCGGACCAGGTGGTGGAAGAATAACACCGTCTTTTTGTATAGTCAAGATGTAGTTTTATTTAACCCAACTCTAGTGACACATTGTGAAAGAAACCTTGTGTAAGAAAAAATCGGCATAAAAACCCCCGGCCATAAGCGGGGGAAAAGCCTTATAAAAAAGAAGCTTCATCTTAAGACAATATTCTCTTAATAAGTAGCTATATTAATTGCGAAATCGGTTCGTTCGCTGTCACAAAGTCGCTGACATAAGATCACAAAACATGTATTATGGTATTAGTACGATGGATCCCATCCGAGACAAACCGAGCCAAGCGTCGCTCAACCTCACAGATTGAACGAGAAACTTTTAACAAATTCATATGTCTACTTGAATGCATTCAAATACGCTAGAGAGCTCTCTTACCTTAAGGAAGCCAAACGCAATACCGCTGGTATGCCCGGATCTCAGAAGGCGCCCACCTGTACGCGCGTCCCAGCGCCCCAACGTCTTGAGCACGGGAACAGCCTTCGCTCTGGAACGGCGAAGTACAGCTCGCAGAGTTGTAGCTTGGTGGGTCCTCAGGGTGGCTACACCTCTTGAAAGAAGAAGGCGTGAACGCACCCAGCGATGTCGCACAGGAGCTTCGTCTGGGCCTCTCGCTCTCTCTCGACACTACGATAGCGCGCAGTAAGCGCATGAACAACTTGGTTTAAAACCCATTCCTCCCAGGACTTTGAATTTAGGTTAAATTATGGCGCCAGGCAAGTCTCAACTTGCCATCCCGGAAGTAAAGGAAAAGACACAACAACAAACTTAAAAAAAAAGTACCGACGTAGCACAGCATTTACGGAGAGTGGCGCGAGTACCTGAAAGACTCAACTACAAAAGACAGATCTGAGAGGTCACTCAAATGAATAAACATTATTTAAACATTGTAAAATAATATAAATTTTATTTATTTTAAAGTGCTCACGTATAAAGCGCGTCATAAAGAGTCCTTCACATTGCAAAAAATTATACATTTAATTTTACACTAAAATAATCGAAACCAATCATTCACTGAGTTTATGAAAACAAAAGTGACAAAGAAGACAAGTGAATTCCGCCCTGGAGCGAATAAAAACAATTCAATTCATCTCCGCGTCTACTGACGCGATTTAGAGAACAACAATAAATTTCTAAACAATTAGAAAAATAAAAATAAATACAATAGACAAGTAAAGCCGCCCACCTTTAACAGATAATCCTGAGCAGCTTCAACCAATAAGTATCGACGGATTCCAAGTAGAAAAAAAGTATAAAACCACTCTGTGGCGACAACTCCAAGATGCAATAATCTTGGGACCTTTATGCCCAAAAGATGGTGATAGTGGTGCTGCGACGAATCCTCGGCGGTGAGATTTGAATCGCCCCAGGTACAGGATTTGGAATGCGGGACTCACACCCACACTGTTAAAAATGTTTGGAATTCTCCAACACTTCTACAATACAAGCGTAAGGTAAAATTGCAAACACGGTATTGGAATGACGAAATTGCAATACATGTATTGTAAGTGCTGTAAATCGTGAAGCACCGTCGAGCATTCCAATACATGTATTGTAGCGTTTATAAATCGAAAATTGTGCATAAGGAATTCACGGAGTTCATGGAATTCATTAAACTAAAGGAATTCACGAAATTTATGGAATTCACAAAATTTATGGAATTTGCGGAATTCACTGAATTTATGGAACTCACAGAATTCATGGAATTCACTAAATTCATGGAATTCACGAAATTTATGGAATTCACGGAATTCATGGAATTCGCGGAATTCACTAAATTTATGGAACTCACAGAATTCACGGAATTTATGAAATTGACGGAATTCACGAAATTTATGGAATTCGCGGAATTCATGGAATTCATGGGATCTATGGAATTCATGGAATTCACGGAATTCATGAAACTTAAGGAATTCACGAAATTTATGCAATTCACGGGATTCATGGTATTCACGGAATTTATGGGATTCACGGAATTCATGGAACTCACGGAATTCATACAATTCACGGAATCCATGTAATTTAATAAATTCTCGGGATTGACTGTATTCACGGAATTCGCGGAATTAACTGAATTCAAGGAATTCACGAAATTTACGGAATTCACGAAGTATATGGAATTCAAGGAATTGACGGAATTTATGGAATTCAAGGAATTGATGGAATTTGATGGAATTTGGAATTGATCGAATTCTCAATTTTACTTACGGGTACATTTAATGTTTCCTCGGGTATCCCCTCGAGGATCCCCTCGAGGACTCCCCCTTGGATTGGGTCTTGGCCTGAGGATCCTGTTTCTGGAAACTCCTGGGAGGATTCACCGAAGTCTTCTTCTGCCCGTGCTGCGTCGACGGGTATGGCTTGAATGGTCGGCGAGACGGACCCTTGGAGTTTTTTGAAGGACCTGACTGTTGATTCTTGGAGGATTTTAAAGTTTTTGACGTGTTCTCCAAAACTTTTGCTGATTTTAGGCTTTCGGCTAAGTCCTTCCCGAATAAAAACTCATCAGACGGAGTCGATTTCAAGATATTCCTTGATGTAGCATCCAAATTGGTCAGAATGAGACTTCTTCTGATTTGAGACTCGTTATTTTGGAGATCAGCAAGCAAACGGGCAGTGTCGCTAAGGGCCTCTATAAGAGGAATTTCACTCGTAGAATCACGTTGAATAAGAGTAGAAATTGTTTTTCCCACAGCAGATAAGCAGGCTGTCTACTGATCCTGTTTTAAGAAAATTCGAGCGTCTCTTAATATAGCTGCCTCTTGTAAAACGAAGATTCTTATTTCCCTCATTTTATTATAAGTTTAAAACCAAACAAATTTCAAGTTTTAACTTGTTTCCCTTCAGGACTTTCAATTTAATTTAAATGGCGCCAAGCAGAAGTGATTTTGCTGCCCTGGAAGGAAATTAACTTGATCCTAACCTGAACATAGAAAATTTTACAACTAAATGAAAAGTAATCAATTTTAATGGCCCTAGCTCATAACTTTTGGTAGAGTGGCGCGAGTACCTGAAAACCTTATTTAAGGAAGACAAATCTGAGAGGTCACTTCATTAAATAGACATTGTTTTAAATATAGAAATGAACAATATAAATTTTATTTATTAATATAACCTCCCCAATCATAAGGAGAAACTTGTAAGAACACATTATAAACAATATATTACTTGACGAAAATCAACCCCCTTTAAATTGAGCATGTAGATTTACTAAAGTATTACAACAAATTTTATTCATGAAATTTAAGAAGACAAGTGCGAGGACGTCAATTAGAATGAGCAGATTCCGCCCTGGAGCAAGTATAACCGTACGTTTCTCTCCGCGTCTACTGACGCCATTTGGAGCGTGACGGTTAAACTTCAACACATTTAAACAAAGTCAAAACAAAATATACTACCAAAATAAGTAAGCCGCCCACCTTACGTATACAATCCTGAGCAGCTCCCAATTTCGCAGTATTGACGATTCAAAGAAAACAGCTATCCAAAGAACAAAAAAAAACACTCTGTGGCGACAACAAAACTAAGGCTTGACAACACGGACAAACTTCCTCTCACGAGGCTCGAACGAAAACAGACAGCGAGTTCACTTCGCTTGACAGTACGCAGACCGCCCAATTTCTCCCCTCCTGCGCAGAGGGACGAGTTGTGTCTTCTACGCTGGCGCAGTGTCATGGCGGATGGAGGGAGATCTCGGGACCGTAATGCCCAAAAGATGGTGATAGTGGTGCTGCGACGAATCCTTGGCGGTGAGATTTGAATCGCACCAGGCACAGGATTTGGAATGCGGGACTCACATCCACATTCCACCCCCGGTGTACAGCCATCGGCTGTGCCTGTGCCTGTGCGACTTCAACCCGCCTTACATCCTCGCAGTTCGTACCGCTGGTCCTTGATGTTGGTTGATGCTCCAGTCGAAATCACTCCTTCCTCCATCCCTCTCTTGTCCTCAAAACTCGGCGAATGACATAAACAAAAAAAAACAAAAACCCCAACAGAATTAGTAAGAGTGACTCTTACTCCTTCTCCTTATGAACAGCCCATGAGAGTGTGTAAAAAAAAAAAATGAAATGTCAAAACATTTCCAAGATACAAAGAAAAATAAAATATAAACAAATAATCAAAT
>CAKNYM010040565.1:0-17295 GCA_932195095.1 Andricus curvator
GATATATGTTCCAAAAACGACTTAAATACTTTTTTTCTCCCCTTTTCAGATAGTTGGAAAAAAATCTTTCTGATTGTAAGATTTTTTATAAAGATACGGAAATATACGCTGAAGTAAAGGAATTACCTTCTTCATTTTAAATCAAATACAACTTTAGCCATTTTTATCTGAAGAACATTGAACATATGGTCATTGCGAAGCGCGACGACCAAATTGCGCGCAGCAAGCGCGCTCAAACTTTTGGGTTTCTATTATACGATGAACAGAAACGAGCATGAAGCGCGAGGTTCACATAATGATCATACCAAATGTCGAACGCGAAGCGCGAGTGTCGTGATGAGAATGTGTTCCTTAAGGTCGATAGAACCTTAAGTAAATTAGTTCTTATTTTTATGTAAAACTGACATAATTAAACCAAAAGCAGATCATAACGATGAAGCTTACTAAGAGAGTATTAGCCTGCGAAGCGCGCAATAGCGAGCACACGAAGTGTGAAAACCTAGACGACAAATGTGTCCGAGCGCGCAGCGCGAGGTGAATGCATTATCGAGCACGAAGCGCGAGATGAATACCTAATCTAATGAATTTACCAAATTGTAAATCATACCTTCAAATGGACCGTAAAGTAGATTTATACCTATTCCGGGAAACTTTTCGTCCAATTTGACCCCCGTCCGCTCCATAGATTTTTAATTTTTTTCTTCGGTTTTATTTACTGAAGGTGATACGTTTAATAATATGCTGTTTAAGATTGGCACAAATTGTAAATTCTACCTTCAAATGGACCGTAAAGTGGATTTATAACATTTCCGGGACACTTTTCTTCTGATTTGATACTTTCTTGTGGTGGAACATTAATTTTTAACTTTTTTTACACCTCGTGAATAATGTATGTCGCAATTAAAATTTAAAAAACCAGAAAAATGATTCAGGTTTGGGAGAAAATGTAGGTTTTTGTAAAAATTTGTTTTTTTTTCTCTAATTTTTTTGTTTTTTCGAAATTCTAAAAATCGATTGCGCAAATGTTTTTTTAAACACTATCCTACATTTTTATGAAAAAAATATGAAAAATTGAAAAATAAAAATTCGAAAAGATTAGTGTGAAACCGTCACCGTAGACGTCTCGAACTTCACAGCTTATCCTTTAAAACGACTTTCACTCTGGACTCTCTATAAATTCTCCTTCGCACTCGCTTATATGTTCTTATATTTCCTGATCTTCATTAGAGTCATATTGTTATGTGCTGCTGTCATTCGCTCTTCGGTATTCTTGAAGCAACCTGGTAATTTTTATCATATTTGCCACATTATGTCATACACGTGTACATTTCATCAACAATTTACATTTCGTCAACGATGTACATTTCATCAACACTTCGACGTTTGTCAAACCTAAAGGACTTTTACAGCTAATCCCGTGTAGGAATGGTAACAGGGATCCGACCGGGAGCCGGCCGGATAGCCCCAGTTTAAACCGGGCGCCGGCCAGGGATATTGGCCAGGATCCGGCTAAAAACGTCACGGTAAACTGGTCGGATTCCGGCTTTCATATCGGCCGGGATCCGGTCGGGTAACCCGGCCACAAAACGGTCAAAAAATGTTTTGCTTCAGGCGAGTAATTGGTAACTTGGTGTGTCTTTTAAGGCTCATCGTGAGGAATACGCTGAACTTTAAATGTAAAATCAAGTTAACAAATTCTCGCGAGGAAATTAGAGTAGAATTTAAATCACTTTTTCTAGAATCTCCTAGCAATTGTTTTATTTTTGAAACCACGTGGTGATTTGAGGTTAGGAAGGAAGAAAGGAAAAATGAATACACAACAATATACTTTAATGTAAAATAATTATTATTCGCGCAGTAAGTGGAGTTCTGGAACTGATTACTGAAATAAGGTTGATTTTAATCACGGATTTTATTTGCGAACTTCGAGGAGACGACACGACATGAGTGCAACGTACATTCTCGTTCGAGGTGCGAAACTGAAACTTACAAGTGTCTACGCCGATGCCAGCGCAGAAAGCGTCAGACATGGCAGCAAATTTGAAAGTGTACAGACTAAAAATTGTCCGAAAATAGAGAAAATTATAAAAATTGTAATAAATCTGCTGTTGCACATTGCAGAATCGATAATAGTTTTATTTAATAACTTAAAACATTGGAAAAAATCGAATGTTTTTTTGTTTTAAGAATTCAAATTGCTAGTTTCTGTTTTACTGATCTAATAAATCTTTAAATTTTACTTTTCAAATAATAATTCATCTAGTATCCGTAATTACGTCTTTGATAATGTCACGGCTCTTAAAAAATGTATAATTTCTACAGAAAAAGTATCCTGACAAGTGCCCGGTCGGCTCCCGACCATGAAATCTAACCAGGGTTATCCCGGCCAGTAACCGGCCGGCTCCCGACTAGGTGATTCGAGAAAACTGTAGGCCGGCCGACTCCCGACCGGTTCCCGGCCATGAAACCCAACCAGGTGTAGCCCGGCCGGGATCCGACCAGGACACTTGTTGTAGTAGGGCCAACCGGGGCAATTTCTGCACGGGATTTTCTCAACCGAATTTTTTTAGCTTTGATTAACTGAATTTTTACACCGAGAAAGGATCTGCTGTGCCTCGACGCAACGCCATATTTAAGTCTGATAAGTTTTTAACCTTGCATTATGGGCTTAAGTCAATTGTTGTAAAAAAGTTTTTTTTTTATTTAAAATTTCAAAAGTTATAATTGCATCAAAACGGACTTCAACGTTTATAAAAGGTTTGTACATTTTTATTGAAATTTCATAAATGTACTTTTTAATGAAAGACAAAATATTGTCGGTAAAGAAATATTAAACTTATTATTATAACATCAAGCTAAATCGCATACTGAATAGTAATTATTCACAAACTAAGGTTTTTAATTCCTCCTTTATTTGTTTTCTTATTGCTACAGCATCCAAAAATACATCATCCCCCAGGAGTTCAGCTGCAATCGTTAATTTATTTACTTTCCGGAAAAGTTTCTAAGATGGGATTAATTATTTGATGTCGTGTTATGTTGATTTTTCCTCGAGCACGCTTACTAAAAAGAAGTAGGTGGTGGCGATGATTGGTCTTCCTGCTTTTTCGGTGACTTTAATTCAAAGTAATGTCTATACTTCTTAGGGTGAGAACTTTTTAAATGCTGGGACAGATTACCAAAATTTATGATGTTTTTCTTACTAAAAATAAAAAAAGAATGTGTTTTGAATTAGCACACATTCAAATGAGATTCATAATCTCAAAAATATACTTTTATTTTTAAACATACTTTTATTGCCTCTTGATTGCATCAATACTGGCACATACAAATGGTTTTTTCCTGGTCATATTCAAAGAATTCATGAATTTGACTGGACATAGGTCTTTTGTATTTTTTCATGGTTTAAAAAGTCAACTATAATAATGGAAACTTTTGAAACTAATTATTTTTCTGAAACACGACATGAACAAAGAAACGAAATGCTAAGATTCTTAACATTGTTTTATTTCTTCTTTTCCTTTTCATAAGAACTATTGAAATTGGCCAATTTCACACGCCGAATGCAGATTTCATTCAAAACAGGAATAGGCCCTAATTACCTGAAAAATATGTAATTATAGTATTTATGGAGTAAAATGAGGCAATGCAATTTTGAGGTTAGTTCCAGGTCCCAACGCCCTCAAGTATTTATGGTTGACATCGTTATTTTTTAAGAGAAATAAAGTTCACAAAATAAGAATTATTGCTTGAAAAATGTAGGCAATCAGTTTTTTCATATGTATAAAAATTTCTATTTTCCCTTCAGTTTTTCGATATCTAGATGCAAAACAAAAATTTAAAAAGAAGATTTGAGTAAGGTTTGTTTAATTAACATATTTCACTCTACATTATTATGAATCTGCACACCACTTCGCACCTTGCTTACCCGCTGCATGACATCGTTATTCTAGCTGAACGGTGTCTTATTTGCCGGCTATACACTCACTGTCATTAATTGTCACATAAAGTTCAATTGAAGACATGAGAATGAGAATTGGATAAGAACCATTTAAATTTGGCACCTCGAATACATTATTTTCAATGTAAGGAAAATCAATCATTCCCAGCCAATTTATGTTCTGTCCCAGACGCTGGCATAGTAACCGGAATTGCCATTCCATAATGAAAAGCTAGTTTTCCAACTCCTTTTGATCACAGACCAAAATAAATGTCTGATGCTTGCAGAAGGTACTTTTCCATTGCTTTTTCCTAATAAGTATCAAAAACCTCTTAAAAAATGATTTCTTATTAATTTTACTACTTCCTTCAGAAATTGTTATACAAGAATAGACAATTATTCGCAGCTTACTTGTCAATTTTTCTGGTACCCGATGTTCAGAGTATCAATTTTTTCTTGCAATGATGCATCCGCATTATTTTCCTGGCTCTTGTTTCGCATTTTGAAACAATATCTGGACAAGGTTCGCTTAGGAATGTTATACTGCGATGCAACGGCTCCGATTTTCTTTTTTTTTCCCACGACGACAGCGTTGACAACTTTCTTTAAAACATATGCGTCATCAATAAAAAATGTTGCGCCTTGAAACTCCAAAAGTTATATCAGGTGTTACGCGGGGGGGGGGGGGCTGGAGACACATCAGCCCCCCTATTCAAAAAATCAAAGTTTAGATGGCATGAACTTGAAGATCTCCAAATGCGCTGATATGCGCCATCAAGCAAAAACTTTTCGCCACATTGATGACCGAGTTATCAGCGATGAAAATAGGGGGCGGGGCTGGCGCGATTCTTTGAAAATAATAACATTTTTCAAATTCACCATAGCTATCCGTCATAACTATATAGTGATATGAAATTCAAAATCACGGATATGGAGTCATTCGTCTTTAAATGCGCTGATATGCGCCACAACAATTTTTGAAACTTCAAAAACTATTTACGATACGAAGGTTTTAACACTTTACAAAGTGATGGCCAACAAAAATAGAATCGTTCAATCATAAAACTTTCTGCAGCCCACCCGGAAGAACGTCAAATGCGCTCATATGCGCCATATCATTCTTTTGCATATCTACAAAATTGTCCAAGATATGAAGTCATAACATTTTGCAAAGTGATGACCAATAAAGGAAAAAGTTTTTAATCCGTAGTAATGAATGAATTTTCGTAGGGGGTTTCAAATGCGCTCATATATGCTATAAAATGTTATGTATATCTTTTAAATTGCCCCAGATATGGAGGCCATAACACTTTCCGAAGTGATGACCAACAAAATGAAAGTTTTTAGTCGAAGGTGAAGGCGGGCTTCTCGGATAAGATTTCAAATACGCTCATATGTGCCACTTTCAAAATTTACAAAAAACTATAATCAACCACCTCATTTCCCCTTGTCATCGATCCACCCCACCCTGATATCACCAAATAACTTAAATTGCAACATAAAAGTTGACAATGGGTTTTTCGGATAGGTTTTTAAATGCACTCATATATTCTTGATTTTATTTTCATTATATCGCACGTTGAGGTCAACTTTCCAGTTAGTTGAGAGTATTTACCGAGTTACCTCTACTCTGTTAACGAATTTTCGCTTAAAATTCTATTTGTTCGAATTTGTCAAATTAAAGTTTCGAGTTGTCACAGTTTTGATTTGTCACGCGGCACCTGTTGCACCTAGAGATGTCCCTCTGCTCTAGAACGATAGAGCTCGAAAAATGCTATCCAATGGTGGTATTAACTCAAAAATGAACTTTTTTGAGTTGTCACACTATTGTTCTTAACGTGCGATATATTCTACACAGATTGACAGTGAAACAAATTTAAAAAATTGATTTATGGAGATGTTAAAGAAAGAGTAATATTTTTTACTTTTTGGAAAAGTAGGTTGAGGAGAGAGCCCGAGGTGGTTTAAATGTCTCTTTTATTTTTTTACCTCTTTTTTATTTGTCATATAACTGACTCTAATGAGCCCATTATAACGTTATTTAGAATCATATTTCTCTCATTTTAATTCCTTTCATGCAATTATGTTACAAAAATTTACTTTCTTGAGTATATGTTTTTTAAAAACTGATTTTTTTTTAAACATACTTCTTCTTAACCTCTCTAGATCTCTGTCTGTCTGTATGTCTATATGTATGTATGGTTACATAAATGATGTTGCCACGCTAACTTTTGAGCAATATAGGACTCAGATGTGGTACCCAGGGTGCCTCGAAGCAAGGGCTAAAAACTCATAAAATGATAAAAAGTCAGTGATTCTTATATATCAGTTTCAAAGTCAATCGTGATCAACACGGTCTTTTGAAGAACAGTATAAACAGAATCTACCTGAAACCAAACTCCATACAATTAGTAATATATTGTTTGTGATCGTGAGATTAGTGAGTGTAGATCTGTCCAGAACTCTGCAGACAATCAACGATTATGTTACAATGTTCTTTACTAAAGGTTTCAGATATTTTTACTTCCTGTTTAATCTGTCGACAAATTCAGAAAATTAAATCACCAAATCCAAGTGTGTAATTAGTAAATAGTGCAAAATAATTGTGGAAGTAGTAGCAATTTAAAAAACTGTGAAAAAAACAACTTTCTTGTTGATATTTTTCTACAGAGTGATAGAAAAGTATCAAAATAATAATCTAATCACACCGATATTGAATTATTTGTAACGTTATTACAATCTCTTATTGTAATTACTAAATTGTGACGTTATACTATAATTTTCAATACATGGATTTCCTATAGGGTTCATTTGTAAAAAAAATATGACATAAAATTATCGGTTTTACACCCCCTCCCTTCCATGTAACAGATTGTAACATTTTTTCGAACCCCATCCTACTAAAAAAATCTTTTACGTAGTTCAGACTTTTCCCAACTTTTTTCGCACTTTCTGGGACGCGGAAGACAGACCACCGTACAATTTGTTCACAATACCATAACCCAAGGGGGAAACTTAGCTGACGGTCGTGCGGTCGGTTACTTGTCTCACGCGAGCTTCCCATTGTTAGAGGATTGGAGCCAGTTCAGAAAAATTGAAATGTCGTAAATTATAATTCAATTGAATGGTAATAGGCTGCATTCGCTTTATTAAATTATTAAGAGAATGTCAAAATAAGATAGAAAGAAATTGTTTAATATCTTCAATACCAGTTGAGAGCTATTGTACTTTAGTATGCACTTAAAGATTTGCTTTATTACTTAAAATATAAAATGATTTTCATTACCTTTTTTTCACTTTTTCCTAATTTTAAATATTGTAACCGGCCTTAATTTTAAACATAAGAAAGGCTTATCCACTGTTGGTAGAGGAAAGTAGCTTTCTACTCGCATGGGGGTGTCTGGCTCGACTGAAGGGGCCAGGGTGGTATTCCCTTGTCGCAAGCAGGAGTTTGGGAAACTTTGACGTAGTTTATAGATGGCACCAGGAGATTAACAGCTCTGTTTCCTGTGAGAAAGGTAAAAATATGTTTTTAAGAAGAACGTGATATTTACTTCTGAAATTTATTTTTTCTTCTTTCTTGAGCAGATTTCTACTACAAATTGGACCCGAGAGAAGAAGGATGTTTGCAAACTCTGACTTAAATCAAGACGAAACTTAATGGTCTAGGCACGAAATGGCCTATTGTTATTATTTCATTCATTCAATATTTTATTAGATTAATTTTAACGAATGGCAAAGGTTCGATCAAGAGCCAATTCTCAATAAGAGAAAAACCCATTAAAATACCCTTTAAACAAGGTGTTCTGGTCTTCTGGACCCGCGGAGCTGGTAGTGAACTCGGTAACACCCTGTGAACAAGATGCACAGATCTTCTAAACCATGAAGGTTGCAGGTTTCACTTAAAATGCCTATCTCGCTGATAATAGTGTAGAGAGAGATGTAACCTTCGTAGAGACAGGAGTCCGAATGACGATTCTCCATCTATCACGCGACCCTCTCGACTCGCTTGGTGGAGAAGGGGGGTGCTCTCGTTCATAATGGGAATATTGCGTCGGTGGGTCCCTACTACACGTTGCCATATCTCTACTTATCAAGCCTCGCTGCCTATAAAATGCGATATATATATATATATATATATATATTTATTTTAAATGTTATCTTAAGGCCATGTTATACATTAGTCACGTGACCCAGCCAGTCCTGAGATCGATATTTTTTGTCCCATATTTAAAAAGAAAAGTTAAAATAGAGCGGAAAAAATTTGGGAAAATAGTAATAAATATAAAAGGACAGTGTGTGGTAAAGCATAGAGTTGGGGAAGAAAAAAAAGTTATTCTTGAAATAACAAATATCGACCGGCAATCAAGCGATCTGCGTTATCAACAGTCTGTGTAATTAAAGTTCCCGAAAATGACACTATGACAGGGCGACAGGCCCTGCTTGGGTTTGCAGTTTTGCACTTTGCTGACACCGTGGATATATCAAATATCAATTTGTTTATTTGCACCAAACCAGCGAATATTATCAAGTGTAATTTTTGCAACCGATGTTTGCATCATTTTCCTCAAGACATGTGTCAAAAATGTTTCATTGGGAACATTGAAAATTGGTTACAGAGTTCTACAGCACCTTCGGTATTTTTGTGAATTTCCTTATTCATTACATTTTTTTCTTCAAAATTTCAAGCCAAATGTTGTATACAAACGCAGATTACAGTTTCCTGATGCTTTCCCCAAAGTTTCAACTCGATATCTCATTTTGTGTGGATATGAGTTGTTGCACAAAAAATGCCGATATTGCTCCAGTTTTAATTTCTTTAAAAAATTTTTTTTCTAAATTTGCAGCCAAATGTTGTATACAAACGTAGATTATTGTTTCCTGAGGCTTTCCCCAAAATTTCAACTCGATATCTCATTCGGTGTGGACGTGAGTTGTTGCAAAAAAAATTATCGATAATTTAGGTCACGTGACTCATGTATAACATGGCCTTAAGGAAAACCGCGGGACTTCACCGGGACCTGGTGTCATTCCAGAAAATTGCACCCGCTCCCTGCGAAATCGGGGTAGTGTTTCAACTGTAACCACTCAAGACCGCCTGAGGGGATTTCCGACTGTAAAAAAATTATATTTGATTAAGAAAATGTGCTTGTAATAAATTCTCGAAGGCACGTACTAGGTTTAAATTTAAGAGAATTACGCGCTAGAATTATTAATTTCTAACTCATCAGAAAAATGACCAATGAGCGTATGATAATGAAATTAATGAGAGTGGGGAATGACTGAGGAATGTACGAAAAATCGTCGAGAGCTTCCTTCTTCTCTCTGAAGCACTCGTCCAGTAATGACCTAGTGTTTGTTTGTATATTTTGAAATTTTAACGTGTGCCAAAGCTTTGGCGTATGTGCAATAAATGTGTTTGTGAACGCTGCATTTTAAGTGAGCAACACATCTTCTGGCCTAAAGGTATCAATTAATCAAATGATTGATCATTGTTGATTGCGACAAGTAAACTGTAAAAAAGAGAATAGAGTGTAAAACGTGTGGAATCAACTATGTTTCAGTGTTGCATTATTTTGGAACATAATTTATTTTCTGAAGGTTTCTATCAACTATTATTATCACTAAAGTGGATGGATAGTGGAAGCCTAAGAACTTTGATAATGGCCATTGAAAGTTCCTAAACAGTGAGGAAAGATTTTCTTGTTTCCTGTTAGCCGTATATTGGATTTGAATCTCAGCGTCATGCCACACCTCAACGGTCTTACTCTACTGATCGATGTGGAGGATATTCTCCTTGCAAATACAAGTCCACAAATCGTTCGTCAATAGCATCGTCATTTGTTGTACTATTGTTCTTTATTTTAAATTGATTATTGTGTTTTCTGATAAAGTGGAATTTATGTGCTCAGAATGGATGTATGATTTTTGAATGCATAGTGAATTTTTTGACTAGTCTTGATTTTGGCGGTTACGTGCCTTCGCATTTTCGAAGCAGTTTATATATCCAATGATTTTTTAATGAATATATTTTGTTTTATCTTGCAATCATATTTTTAATTTATTCATAGATCTCTCTTCAAGTTATTATTACAGTCATTTCAATTTTGGGTACAATATTCAAATCTGTCGGACACTAATTACATCAACAAATCGAATTAGAATGTTAGGATAGAAGAATCGCTACATTACGTGGTACCCGATCAGGGACACGGGAGATTTTGATCCATTTTGTACTCAATACCTTCCTTTTTTGTACATTGTTAAATTTATTTTTGAATTAATGCCGATTAATACGCGCTCATTAAACATTCCATTAGTAGAAGGAACCCGAAAACCAAGACGAACATATATATAAAAAAAAGAATCCTGTTGATAAATATTCGGCTCGTCGAAATTTCAATACAAAAATGACCGATAATCAAGCCTTATTGGACTTGCAAAAGGAAATTGACGAGTTGCGTCAATTAAATAATACACAGAGCGACGAAATCAATTCATTGAGGGACCAAAACAATCAGGGACTTAACGGTCAACAGGGTGATGACTTAAGTCAGGCAATAAATTATTTAGTAAATGTTCTTATAACTCTCAATATTGACGTAAAGTTGCCAAAATTTGAAAATGATTTGGCAAAAAATCCAAACGAATTTTTACGATCTTCAGACAAATATTTTATTTCGAAACGAATCCCAGAGGATACCATCGCGATACTTCTCACAATTATGCTGATTTTAGGGAAAGATTTTAAAATGAATTTTACTCAATTCCAATCAGAGTTAAAATTAAATCGAAATGGTCAGCGAAACATTTTGATCTGAGTGCCGGGAATTTGCAAGCTTTCTTCCTTTCTCAATATAAAGAAGTTCAATATTTCATACCAGTTTTGGAAGCCTACGAAATAAATTATAGCATTATACAACAACTTCCTCTTCGCGTACGTGAAACGTTGACAGCTATCGACTATTCTGACGTAAACAAATTAACACAGGCCCTAGCGCAGCTTGATTGAACGTACGAAGAACGTGAGAATGGTCGAAAGCGGCCACAAATTCAGAATCGAGAGCCGAATAGTAGTCAAAGGGATTATCAGGGAAACAAAGATTATAAAGATAATAAAGATTTTTTCTATAATTCGCGAAAAAGTGCCAGTTTTTCCACCTGTTTTTGGTGTAAAAAGTTACCGATTTTTGCTCGATGACGTGGCGCATGCGCAGTGCCGACCTTTCCGGGCAACAGTGACAAAAGTGGACAGATGCAGTGGAAAAAGTAAATGGACAGTGATAAAAGTGAGGCACAGTGGAAAAAGTAAATGTTATTTCGGGTGGGTTCGTGCTGCCTCGGGTGGACTCGTGCATCGTGCGCAGCCAACTTCATTCTATTTTCCGACTGTCGTCCCTAACCTAAAAGCAATTTCCTGAAAAGTCTCGAGTTGTGTATTTTGTATGTACTTTTGTCACTTGGCAAAAGCAAAAAAACACCGTCAGTTTCTCCGAAAATACTGTGCTTGGTTTTTTTCACGAAAAATCGGAAATTTTGAAGCCCTCAACTTTATTGGCCAACTATTCAATCGTGAGAACCAGCTTATTATTTCTGCCATCTTATTGGCATGGTTTTGATAATTGCCATTGTCATTGTTGCGTCAATCGACAAAAAATCGCCTTCTTTTTACACAAAAAACAGGTAAACAAAAACTAGCACTTTTTAACAAATTATAGAAAAAGTATCGTGTCCCACACATTGAAAAAGCGACGATTTAAAACTCGTGTGATAGCCACCCTCGCTCCGCTCGGGTAGCTAACTTCACACTCGTTTTAAATCTCTCGCTTTTTCAACTTGTAGCACAATATACTATTAAGTCGAAAGTACGTGGATTAGAAGCGAAAAAAGCAGATTTTTTTGAAAATAAAAATATGCAATTACGAAAAGTTAATAAAATTTCTAGTTATTCCTGGTCTATCCAATAAAATGATTTTAGGGAATGATTGGCTTTTAGATAACCGTGTGATATTGGACTTTGATAGTAAACGTGTTGTTGTCGAAGGACATGGCGTTCCTACGGATCTGCATGTACGGTCGTGCATTCTCTCAGAGAGTTTTGTCATCGCGAAGCGATGATTATACATTCATACAGATTATAACTGATCAGGAATTTATTACCTGTCCTTCAAATCTTATCGATTATCAGGGGGATTGTAACGATATCTCAGTCGCGTCCCCTTATAATCACTCAATCAAAATACAAAGAGGAGATCACAATTTTGATAAGAATCTAGATAAAAAATGTGATGATTTAAATTCGCATGGCAAAGAATCTAATAAAGCGATTCACCATGAAATTAAAGTAGTTGTTGTAGATGAACAATCCAATCAATAATACTGTTATTAATACTTGTGCAAATTATATTTCTCCTGAAAAAGATGATTATTATGTATTTTGTACTGAAGATTTTAATGTATTGTCGTGTTTGTTTCCATGTAATGAGATTTATTAGAATAACGCGTCAGTATCCATTTCTTCCGAATATTATACAGATGATGATAAGAATGATTGCCAGGATTTTGTAAATAAACAGAGGCTTCTAATAATATCAAAGAAACAGTAATTGAAGTTGAGTCATTGGATTCAATGAGTTTAGATAATCTCATTTATGACAACAATAGTAACAATGAAAATATCATTATAGAAAATGATTTAAATGAATTAGAATGATCTCAATTAACTATACTGCATTTAAATAAAGTCTATATCGAGTCCGAAAACAATGCTTTCTTGAACAATATTCGATCGATCGCGGAATCCCTTACATCGTTGACTCCTGGGGAGCGCGAAACCTTTGTTCAGCAATTAGCTATCTTTTAAAGAACTGTTCCCATATGAATATACTAGTGCCGGTAATTATGAGTATAAATTAAAGATTAAAGCACATGAAACTATTGTACATAAATCATATCCTATTTCCATGAAATATCGCATTTCAGTAGATGAGGAAATTAATAGAATGCTTTCTGCTGGTACGAGGGCAGTTTGATAATTCAGTGACTTTTTGAATGAAAATTGTTTTTTTTCGGCAAATAAGCATTTTATTTCTCAACATAATCTCCTTTTAGCTCGATAAATCTAATCCAGCGGTGATGACCTCTTCATTCGACCAAAATCTTTTACCGCCCAGGCATTTCTTCAGTTTTGGAAACAGGAAATAGTCGCAGGGGGCTAAGTCTGGAGAATATGCTGGATGAGGTAGCAATTCGTAGCCCAATTGATAGCATTTTTCCATCGTGAATACACACGTGTGCACCAGTGCATTATCCTGATGGGTACATCGCCAAACACTCCTTTGAAGTGGTCACACTGTTGAGCTTATGGTCGAGTGTGAACAATCGCCGCGGCACCCATCTAGCGGATAGTTTTTCCAGGTCCAAATATACTCGTACATGTAAAATGCGATGTACCTGAACGTTCGGCGTCACTTGTGCTGGTACGACTATAAGGGAACTCAGTAAACCACTTCTTAACCATTGAAATTGATGGAGCAGAGTTCCCATAGTATTTATCAAGCCTTTTCTTGGTTTCAGTGATGGTTTTTTTACGCAAAATATAATGCTTAATCAGCACACGAAATTCACTTTTTTCCATTTTCGTTAAAATTCACGAGGTTCTCTGCTTTCAATGGCTATCAAACACAAACTAAATGACCCAGCTTGCTCAAAATTTAACAGTAGTCTATTCATAGATGAGGTTGACGGGAGCAGTGTTGGATTTAAAGTTGCTGTGTGGGAAATTCAAAAAGTCCCTGACTTATCAAATAGCCCTCGTATAATCGATAGATCGACAAGTTCATATTGTAATCCTCTACGCATAGCTGCTAAGAGGTATATAAATAATATCTTTGAAACCGAAAATGAATCACCGCCTTTGATAACAGACATTATGCAGAAATTTCACGGCGTAAATTATATTTCAACGACTGACTTGGCCAATGGATACTGGCAGATTCCAGTGCACAAAGACTCTCGTTTTCAAAAGACCATTTAAATGATCTCTCTTCTATTTTTACCGTTTAAAAAATTCATAATTTGACATTTAGACTAGATCAATCTTTATTCTTTCGAGAATCAATACATTTTCTAGGATATGAATTACCACTTCAAGGAATTAGACCTAATCAAGACAAATTGGAAATAATTTGCAATTTTGCTGAACCAGAAAACAGAAAGCAATTACAAAGTTTTTTGCGAAAGTGTAATTACTACCGACAATGGTCACTCGCTATTATAATTACATTAAACCCTTTTGTGATATTTAAAAAAAATGTAACTCATAGTATGGACGGAAAAACACAGAGTTATGCGCAGTTAAAAAATAATTTAGCCAGCAGTATAATGGTTAAACATCATTTATCTCCCAAATTCCAAGTTTAAATTACAAACTGATGCCACGAATAAGGGAGTAAGTGGAATGTTATATCAAACTGATGGAAAAGATGACCATTATATCGTTACATTGGTTAGTCGTTGTCTAAATGAAGCAGAATCCCACTATTCAACAACGGAATTGGAAATGCTCGAGATAATATATTCGGTTACCATGTGCCGAAGATATTTACTTGGGGCTAAATTTGAGATCATTACTAATGATTTAGCCCTTACTTTCTTAAATTAGGCCAAATTTCAAAATTCGCGGTTAATTAGATGGAGTGTGATTTGACAACAATATTAATTTCATATAAAACATTGGTCTGGGCGTGAGAACATTATCACTGATTTTTTCTAGTAGAAATTCTGCAGGAATTCGAAGACGAAGAAAAAAACGTAATCTCTATTAACCAATGATTTATTTGCGTCTTGAGATACGAGTGATCAAACATGATATAATTGAATTGGATAAAGATTTGCAGAAAGAAATCAGGAATATAACAACTTGACCAGAAAAGGATCAATTTATAGGCGAAATTAAAAATAATATTCAAAGGGGAAGTAATACAAAAAATTATATGATTAATGAAGGAGTTTTATTTCGAAAAGATAATTCACTTGATAACTGGCAATTAGTTTTACCCGTACACTTAATAGTAAAAATAATTGCTCACCTTCACAGTAAACTGGGTCATCCAGGTTATTACAAGACTTTGATGTATATTAGAGAATTCGTTTACTGGAAATTCATGAATCAAGGTATAAAAATTTGGTTGTAACCTGTGATGTTTGTCAACGTGTAAAGTATGTTTTGAAAACGGAAGCTGAATTTAATTTTATAGAGGCAGATAAACCCAATGAGTTAGTTACTGTAGATTTTTATGGGCCTTTACCATGATCAGTTGGCGGGGTAGCATATATTTTTGTATTATTAGATGCACATTCAAAGTTATAAAACTTTATCCAATCAAAAAAGAGACAACAAAAGCTGCATTAAATACATTATTTAATAAATATATTCCGGAAATGGGAAAACCGAGAAGACTCTTGGCAGATAACGGTAGTCAGTTCTCATCGCCTCTTTGGAGTTCGGCATTGCAGAAGCAACGTACTAAGTCAGTATTTAGCTCTATTAGACATCCAAAAAGCAATCCGACTGAAAGTTTGATATTCATACGCGTTGGGCCAAGCATTTACCCGAAATCGAACATTTATTAAATATTATAACTCATAGTAGTACTGGATTCTCCCCACATTAATTACATTTTGGAATAAAGCCTCAGAATAAAATTAAAAACATGATTAAATTTCCCGAATCCAATGAAATATCTCACGATGCAAAGACTTTATTAGCTAATGAGAAATTCTTGAATAACTTTGAAAAAAGGAAACTTGCACAGACAATGCACTCAAAAGTTGAACTAAAAGTGGGTGATTTAGTTCTGCTGAATATACCAAAAGAATCTGATGCATTGAAGAAGGTTACGTGAAAGTTTTTTCATATTTATTATAGGCCTTATCGAATTAGCAACAGTTTTGGCAATAATGCATATATTTTGCTGGATAAAGACGGTCCTGAAAACATCACAGGAAACTATAATAATCAATGCAGTTTGAAGAAATATCATGATCGTGAAGAAAATATCAACTCCGAAATTACGACTTCTCGGATTAATGGCGTTCTCTCGGATTAATGGGGCGCTGATTGTTTTAATTCAATCTTCGCTTCCAACCCCAAACTATTCTGTAAGCAATGTAACATTAGGCTAATTATATGTAAACAAATTGTATATTTTTTTAGATAATGCAGTATGTGTATTGCGACTATGTAGCAAAAATGACTAAGCATGAAACTGTATAATTAGGATAGACCACAATGAAAAAATGATATCAAATAACAAGGGTAAAGAAAAAGTATTATATGCATATTCAAAATGTTTGGTAAATGTCAACATTTTGAAAGGGGGATAATGAGGCGATTTCCGACTATAAAAAATATATATTTAATTAAGTAAATATAGTAGTAGTAGTAGTAGTAGTAGTAGTAGTAGTAGTAGTAGTAGTATACCATTAAGCCATTTCCTTTTCAGGGTAGGCGTGACAATACCCGATTTGGGTAGTGTTTCTAGGTGGATAGTTTCTTGTAGTAAATAACTACAAGTTGGGCTCAACACACCCACGATGTGCCAACAGCACGCAGTATTCTCGAATGGTCACCCATCCAAGTAATAAATTCTCTAAGGCACGTATTAGGTTTAAATTTAAGAGAATTTCGCGCTAGAATTATTGATGTCTAACTGATCAGAAAAATGACCAATGAGCGTATTATGAGAAGTTGTAGGCTCCGGAAGCTACGACCATGGTTCTTTAAAGCAACCAATCCCGACGCAACTGGAACGTGTACGTCATCCGCTTCTGCTCCTTCTGTCCTAGAAGGTAAGCAAGAGCGGGAAATTTACGCGAGATAACATCAGGCAACACCGTTACTTGGAGTCAGTTCTCTAGCCGCGGATGATCTTACGCGCAGACGGGACAGTTGGAGATGAAGTTTCACCTCTGAATACTTTTTTAGAGCTACCAATCTTTGTAGAATGTTATGAGGAACAGTGTTCACGGACCAGATGAAGTGATCCCAGAAGAACAGCCTTTTGCATCCGGTTCGCGATGGAATGAGCCTGACGCTGGCAAGCCGGAATCTTTATGAGTTGCCTAAGAAATGAAGCTTTCATACCTCCAAGAGAGCCGATTATGAGAACTATAATATGAACGTTGTAGCCTTGGTACAGCCTGCTCAGCTCGAAAATAAGTGCTCGATATTTCACCGGTTTTTCTTTCTCCTTTTCCCTGATATTACCGTCGGCTGGTGCCGAGAATTCAATCACGTAAATGATTTTGTTCTTCAGATCTTGGAGGACAATATCAGGCTTCGTAGCACTGAT